>JACXGI010002028.1:6402-80184 GCA_016801175.1 Esox masquinongy | reverse complement strand
ACACACACACACACACACACACACACACACATCCTCAGACACATATTCTTTCATTAAACTAATTGTTTGATGTTTCCTTCTGTAGGTGATTGTCAGACTCAGTGCAGCTGAATTCCTTTGCAGGAGTGGTTCTGATCCTGGTCTCATTAACCCTCCTGGACTCTGAGGTGACCTCCAGTTCTCTGGGTCCTGAGATACCACCTGAGAGAGGCTCTTCATGCCCCGTTCCAGACAGGCTGTGGGTGTTGATAGCTGCACCTGTGCCGGTCAGAGAGTGGAGGAACACACCGTCATGGAGACGGGATGGATGGTGGCCAACAGAAACCCTTCCAGGGGTGAATCCACGCTGGGCAGCTGGGCCTATTGGTCCACATTTAAATTAACCCTGTGTACAATGCTAATGCTCTGTCTGTGTGTTAAGAACACCAGGAAGTGCTTAGTTTACTCCGATGGGTGCGGTAACACCTTTTAGGGTATTTTTAACCATCACGATAATAAATCCTATTTTTTCCATATCAGGCATTTAAAGTCCGATTTTGTTATTCAAATAAACGTTGAATGAACATTCCCAGATATGTTGTTGAGTGATTCCATATTTTCTGCAAGGTTGACAGGACAGTGACACAGAATACTACATAACTGTGTGTAATTTCAGCTCAGCAAGTGTACAGGCACTTAGGCTCTGTGGAGTGGAGTAAAACCAGGGAAGGAGGGCCTACCAACACAATATTCACTTTAGGAAAATTGGAATTGACTCTGCGATAGGGCCATCGACACATCCACTATTTTTGTGTGGGGTGGAGCATGTCTGTCGGTGACACAGACCCAAGTGAATTGGAAGCCCTTCGCCCCCTCCTCTTGAGCTGCGTCAACCTGATTGGGGGCATTGTCACCGATTCATTTTCAAAAAGATTAATTATTAATGCTGTTATGTTGCCCCACAATGCTTGAGCAGCTGTCTGTTTCCCTGTCTCACTGTTTGACTGTGCTTCTATTCTCCTGCAGACAGGGGCGCTGTTCTCCTATTTGAGCTGTCAGACACAGACACTGAGACAAAAGTGTTGGCTCGCCATAAGGATGAGGGCTGGGGGTTGGCATCAGTAACAGATCTGAGATCAGTTGAACAGTGATCATAATGGGGATAGACTACAAGGCTTTTGTGTTGGTGTAGATGTTTAGAGCACGGTGATAGTTGTTTAGAGAACAGTGTACGTTTTTTAGAGCCTTGTTAGTTGTTTAGCACCCAGTGGTACAGTAGTTGTCTAGAGCACAGTGGTAGTTATTTAGAGGACAGTGTTACCGTAGTTGTGTACAGCACAGTGGTAGTTACTTAGAGGACAGTGGCACCTTAGTTGTGTACAGCACAGTGGTAGTTATTTAGAGGACAGTGGTACCGTAGTTGTGTACAGCACAGTGGTAGCTATTTAGAGCACTGTATTAGTTGTTTGGAGCACAGTGGTAGTTGTTTAAAGCTCTGTGTTAATTGTTTAGAGCACCAGAGTTGTGGGTTTGAGGACGGGCCAAACACATAAAAAAGTATGTGATACCTGTACAGGAAAAGCATCTGATAAATGACCATAATATTATTATATTAGTGTGTGAAGTGCCCCATAAGAGAATCCTTCACATTGTGATGAAGTTATTTACCTCAGCCTTTACCACTGACGTCCATCTTGGCTCCGGGTGCTATCTGGTTGCAGTGACTGTGATGCTTTTGCAATGTGGTGAATATGTAACTGAATTACAAAGGAACTGCATGGACCGTGGCCAGGACTCTTAGGTGTACTCAGACTTTGTGGTGATATAGGATCAACACTAAAAGTACAAGAAATACAACACATAAGTGCAGTACTCAATAGATAAGGTGCCTTCGGAAAAAAGGTGCCAATCTACACATAATAATCTACTGACAAAATGGAAACCCGTTTTTAGAAAAGGTGTGGCAATTTATTGAAAATTAAAACTGAAAAATCTCATGTACCTGAGAATTCTGACCTTTCATGGAGACCTGGAGATCTCAGTTCACAGACACTCCCCATCCAATCTTATAGAGAATCTGCATATATTAATGGGAGAAACTGCCAAAAACAGGCGAGCAATGCTTTTAGAGGCATACCCAAGAAGTCTCAAAGGTGTGATCCCTGCCAAAAACGCTTCTAGAAAGTATTTAAAAAAGTGCCTGAATATTTTCGTCCATGAGATAATTCAGTTTTTTTATTTTAAATACATTGGCACAAATTTCTAAGACTGTGTTTCGCTTAGTCATTATGTGTATAATGATGGCCTTATTATCAAATTATAAAATAAGTCTATAACATCAAAATGAGGAGAAAGTGAAGGGGTCTGAATACCTTGTGAATATACAGTAAGCTAAGTATCTCAACCACACCAGCAGAACATCAAAACAGATACTTACTACCTGGGCTAACAGCTTTATTTCTTTTTTTTAATTGTCTCTCTACCAAAATCACTTTCATTAAAGAGGGTTTTTATTGATCACACTTCTGCATCCAGCAATGTTATTACATTCCAGTTAGGCCAGCACTGTCTAAACAAAGTGTATTGTTCTATGCATTATCGATAGTAACTGATAATAGCAATTTTGTAGGTGCAGTGTGTTTGTTTCTAATGAAAACTCCAGTGTGTAGAGATTTTATTTTCATAATCTTACCCTGCACTTCAGAAGGCAGTAATTACTCATATCTATAATTACCAGAACCTCCATTTGCAGCGTTGTCTTGTTGTAGCAGAGCACATATTAGTTTAATTAGCATGCTAATCGTTTTAACAAAGTAGGCCTACTGCTTATAACAGACTAGGGGTAAACCACCGAAGTTTGTGTGTTTGTGTCATTTCTCAATTTGGAAAATACTAAAATTAACACTTATGATGTGTCACTGAATCACACAAAGCCTTTTATTGAATTCTCTCGTCACAAAAGTTACGGTTGGAAAACGGTTTCTTTAAGTTTCCGCACGGCTCCATATGAACCACTTTACACATGCTAGCGGGACAGTGACTGTTTCACAATACCATGTACAAAAAAACACCGATTTCTAACACCTTCACACACAGGCTCCAGTACGCACCCGCACCACGACCACAACTTCGTGTACGTCAGATCTACGCTACTTCCAACACGCAGACATCAAAATATGCACATATTTCTTTAGACCCTCGGTCAATTATAGCCAAGCACGCTACACGTATTTACCGCTAACCCGGTTAACGCGTGTAGTATGCTCATAAATAATCGTAAAACCGTAACACAGTAGGCCCTACATATTAAGTACATATTACGATACTGTGTATGACGTGTCAGTATCGGTGCGGTAAATTATCTCATTCACATTAGGCAATGCTTACAGAATATAAAACAGAAGACGGCAGACCACATTACATGCACGAAACTGCACATAGTATAAGGCGTTGTACATATATATTTGAGCAATAGTGGCTGTTTCATCCATTAATGAATCACTGGCAATACGCTTTTAATTAGATTTCGTCAAGAAAAGTCCCTTCTGTGCGTTCACAAGCTTTGGTCCTCATCTTGGTAGCAACCTCTCCTAAAATCATAGAGCGTTATTTAGCCAAAAAAAAAAAATGCTATTACTAAAAAAAAAGTTTTAATGTCAGAATCGTCCTCTTCGTGAAAACAACGATGATCCGGTCAATATATTTTGAAGTTAATCTTTCTGTAATAGCCTGATAACTTGATAACTTGTTTTTCTCGTCGTGATGTTTAAGGGAGTGGATGGAACACACCCGACTAGTGAGGTTACAGAAAGTCAAGCTCAACCAGAAACGCACAGGAAGCAGATCAAACCACAAAATTCCACAACCATTTTAAAACCATACTCTCAATTTTTCCTCACTCTCCCTCTATTCCCTTCTTTTAATCTTCTCCCTCTACCCCCCCATCATTCCCTCCCTCCCCCTCCCTCCACTTGTTCCTACCAGCGAGGGAGCAATACCGAAAAATCTGTAATGTATTAAGTGGTTCTGACCCCGTTCCTCGTCACAGGGGACGCTTCAGTTCCTCATTTTATCAGGGTCCCCCCCTCGCACGACTTAATTACTTCCTCTGTTTGGGTCCAATTAAATGAACACACACATACACGCATCACTCACCCATTAGTACACTCACTCACAGGCGAACACACACGCACACTATAGCATATAGTGCACACGCACTTAGATGTAAAAAAAAAAATAAAGTCACAGAAAAACACCACATAATTTCATCACGTCAGGATCCCAGTGGAAACTCCCCGGTAACTCCCCGGTAACAGATATCAGGTAACAGTACCTTGATATCAGACAGGTATTGACACAACTTGTGATTGCAAGGGAATACCATGGAGTGTAAAGACAAATTGGATCACGGAAATGAGAAAAGGAAGAGCAGATCATTGGTTGAAGTGGGTAGTTACAGAGCAGATCATTAATTGAAGTGGGTAGTTACAGAGCAGATCATTGGTTGAAGTGGTTAGTTACAGAGCAGATCATTAGTTAAAGTGGGTAGATACAGAGCAGATCATTAGTTAAAGTGGGTAGTTACAGAGCAGATCATTAGTTAAAGAGGGTAGTTACAGAGCAGGTCATTGGGTGAAGTGGGTAGTTACAGAGCAGGTCATTGGTTGAAGTGGGTAGTTACAGAGCAGGTCATTGGTTGAAGTGGGTAGTTACAGAGCAGGTCATTGGGTGAAGTGGGTAGTTACAGAGCAGGTCATTGGTTGAAGTGAGTAGTTACAGAGCAGATCATTGGTTGAAGTGGGAAGTTACAGGCAGTTTGAGGAGAAGTGTTACCATTCTGTCAGTCCGTAAACATTTGTTGTCTGCTGATCTCCGTGCCGATGCCTCCTACGCTTCATACTTCCATGCTGTCCGTCTTGGGGGTGTTGGAGATCCAGAGAGTTGATTGGTTCACGCTGGTTTTCGTCCGTGGTTTACTTGAAATCAAAACATTGAAAACATAATGCTAACAGCAGTAAAATAGTTTTAGGAACAAACTGAGTGTGGGTAAAACACAACATCAATTGCTTACACAAACACTTTTGAGCCGGCCGTACTCAGTGATAGAATTCTGGCTTGTTGCCTCCTAATAACTCCTATTCCTCGGATCACCCGTTGTAAAGGCGGGACCATGCACACTTTAGGGGCCAACGGCCATTACCCAGAAGGCTAAGGGAGCATTCCCAGTTTTGCTGCTAGGCCTGGTGCAGGAAAGCATAATCATAGTTGTTGGCCAGGGAATGTATTCTCCCCCAGTGTGTAGGTGCTGACCAATTCTTCCTGGTTGAGGGAGAAATGTGCTAAGAAGTGGAATGGCTTATCAAAGCGTGCAAGGGAGGACAAGTTGATATACAACTCTCCCGAACCTGCTGTGGTGTAAAATCACAGCTGTCAACCCAGTTCTATGGAGAGCATAGTGTCAGCTGGTTTCTTCCTATTTATCGGTTGGCAATTGAGACCTAACAACCAGGTGAGGGGAGATCCTAACTAATTAGTGACCTAATTAATCAAACAAGCACAAGGTAAAAGTGAAAACCTGCAGACAATTGGCCCCTCCGTGGAACCGGTTTGACACCTGTGCCATAAGCAAATGGGTCGGTAACGTGGGTAAAACATTTAGGAAAAGAAGAGAAAATAGAAGACAGGGAATGGTGATGATCAACATAGTTAATGAAACAAGGTATTACAGTAGCTGCCTACGCTAGACTCTGAGGAGCGAGGAGTGTGTGTGTGTGTGTGTGTGTGTGTGTGTGTGTGCGCGGGGGGGGTTATGATATATCGGAGTTATGGAAATATAGCGGTGGGGTTATGGGAAGTTGGTTAGCCCTATACAATGTGCTGTAGTCGCACTTTGGTTATTGTAGGGATGCTATCCAGCTATCGACCCGCTAATCAGAAATTCTCTATCCGTTGCCAGATCGCACAACACCTACACATACTTATAATAATAAGTAATGAGACGTAGCCAAGCCAAGCCCGACGCTGTTATATTAGTCTCTGCTAACAAGGCATCTCAATGTTATCCCAGTGATTATGACAGAGTAAGCACTGTTTTTACCAAACACTTATGGCCCAAGAGCTGTCCATCACCACACCAGGACCCATCCATTAATGAACAAAGGGGGGGGGGGGCGGGTCGGGGTTCAGAGTTGGTCTCTGATTAGTTTTCAGACCATGCCAATTTCAAAAATTTAAAAAGAGAAAGGGGGAGGGTTTATGGGAGGCGAGTGTGTTTAAGAAAGAGCAGCGTTAGTGCTGTGGGAAAATGAATGCGGTGTTTGTATGAGGATCAGAGAGAGATATCTGCGCTGGTAAAAGCAGTAAGGGTGTGTGTGTGTGTGTGTGTGTGTTGTACCGTGTCTTACCTTTTACTGAACATCTGAAAACAGCAAGTCCCAGAAGCCACCAGGATGAGCAGTAGCAGAGGGATTGTGGGTATAATCACGTAGACCAGCAACATCCCTTCAGGACACACATTTCACCTTCTGTCAGTTCACCTGTCTGCCCCCAACCTCTGGGGTTCTGCCAATCACCAGTCTTGCCTGTACTCGTCTCACCTGAGGGCCCGGCTATAACTACGCGTGGGGTTTCCTCCTCACTGGATCCAGGCTGCATCACCACTTCTGTCTGCACCCCCGGCACATCTGGAATAGACAGACACCAGGTCAAACAGGGACATACTAACTGGTCACGCAGTAAACCAGGTGGATCTCCAGGAGGGGGGGCTGATGTGGCATTCCCCAACGCATGCCCGTTTACCTGGCTCACGAGGTCCAGGCCTGTCCCCCTGCTCCTTCGCAAGATGGCTCTCTAGATGGACAACCAGTGAAATTTATACATGTATATGTTCTGTCAGTGTAATGTTAAATCAGGCTGAGAACAGAGAAAATAAACACATTTTAAAACAGAGGGGAGACTCCCAAAGACGTCCCTGTGCCATGGCATGGGCGTACCTGCGGGGCGCCGTATAGTCGTACCTGGTTCAAACTTGCAGATGAAGTTGTGCTTCATGTTGCACCTGTCGTCGTTCCACTGGTACATGTAGGCCCCGCCCAGCCCGTGGAGAGCCGTGGGCTGATGGTACATCACTACGCACGCCTCCCCTCCACACGAAGGCTCGTCGAAATACCAGTTCCTGACCAGCACAAAAAATAACACCCGTCTATTACTCCATCCATGTCAATTCATCCATCAATTCATCCATCAATTCATCCATCAATTCATCCATCCATGTCAATCCATCCATCCATGTCCATTCATCCATCAATTCATCCATCAATTCATCCATCCATGTCAATCCATCCATCCATGTCCATTTATCCATCAATTCATCCATCAATTCATCCATCCATGTCAATCCATCCATCCATGTCCATTCATCCCTCCATGTCAATCCATCCATCCATGTCCATCCATCCCCCATGTCAATCCATCCATCCATGTCCATTCATCCCTCCATGTCAATTCATCCATCCATGTCCATCCATCCCCCATGTCAATCCATCCATCCATGTCCATTCATCCCTCCATGTCAATTCATCCATCCATGTCAATCCATCCATCCCCCATGTCAATCAACCCATCCATCCATGTTAATCCATCCATCCATGTTAATCCATCCATCCATCCATGTCAATCCATCCCCCCAGGTCAATCCATGCCATTTCATCCATCCATGCCAATCCATCCATCCAGGTTAATACATCCATCCATCCATGTTAATTCATCCATCCATGTCAATCCATCCATCCATCCATGTCCATTCATCCATCCATGTCAATCCATCCATCCCCCATGTCAATCCATCCATGTCCATCCATCCATCCATCCATGCCATTTCATCCATCCATGCCAATCCATCCATCCAGGTTAATACATCCATCCATCCATGTTAATTCATCCATCCATGTCCATTCATCCATCCATGCCATTTCATCCATCCATGTCAATCTATTCATCCATTTCCATTCATCCATCCATCCTTGTCAATCCAGCATCCATCCATCCATGTCCATTCATCCATCCATGTCCATTCATCCATCCATGTCAATCCATCCATCCATGCCATTTCATCCATCCATGTCAATCCATCCATCCATCCATTCATCCATACAAGTCTATCATCACACATATGGGGCACATTTTATGGCAAATTTGGTACATTTTGTGGAATCTGCTTTTACTCACATTAACACTAAAGGCACTTTCACTGTCATATCAAATCATTTCCCATTCTTTTTTCGGGAAAGCTACATACTGTACGTACTACAACTCCATATTAAAATACAAAATTATCTATGCAAAATTCACCTTCAAACAATTGCGTGTTGCACTCACAGTAGTTACTGCCTTGGACCTGTATGTATTAAAACACACACACACACCTTATCTCCCACAATGTCCACAACAGATCGTCAAACCACCAGTTGCTGTATGAAACACACACTCATATACAAATACCCATACACACACACACACACAAATACACACACACAAACCTGAACTGGGACACACTCCCGTCTGTCCAGTGATAGAGGTCAGGACAGGAGGTGAAGCCGTTCTGTTCCGGGGCATTGTCACCACCGGCTCTGCTCAGCCCAATCCAGAAATCACCGTCTGCTATTCCTCTGCTCCCTTTTCCTGTTCCTGTTGATGACGCCTGTAGCTCCTGTAACCGGTCAGATGTCACATATTTAAGCAGTGAGGCATCAAGGGGTGTGGTACATGGCCAATATACCACCACTGACACAACGCATCAAAGGGCGCCCGGATACAAAACCCAAAGGTGCCTTACTGCTACTGTAAACCAGTGGCCAACTTAATTAGAGTAGTAAAAACTGGTTATGTCATACATATGGTATACACCGATCAGCCATAACATTATGACCACCTGCCTAATATTGTGTAGGTCCCCCTTTTGCCGCCAAAACAGCCCTGACCCATCGAGGCATGGAGTCCACTAGACCTCTGAAGGTGTGCTGTGGTATCTGGCACCAAGACGTTAGCAGCAGATCCTTTAAGTCCTGTAAGTTGCGAGGTGGGGCCTCCATGGATCGGACCAGCACATCCCCCAGATGCCCGATTGGATTGAGATCTGGGGAATTTGGAGGCCAAGTCAACACCTTGAACTCGTTGTTGTGTTCCTCAAACCATTCCTGAACCATTTTTACTTTGTGGCAGGGCGCATTATCCTGCTGAACAAGGCCAATGCCATCAGGGAATACTGTTGCCATGAAAGGGTGCACATGGTCTGCAACAATGCTTAGGCAGGTGGTACGTGTCAAAGTAACATCCACATGAATGGCAGGACCCAAGGTTTCCCACCAGAACATGGCCCAAAGCATCACACTGCCTACGCTGGCTTGCTTTTTTCCCATAGTGCATCCTGGTGCCATGTGTTCTCCAGGTAAGTGTCAAACACGCACCCGGCCATCCATGTGATATAAAAGGAAACGTGATTCATCAGACCAGGCCACCTTCTTCCATTGCTCCGTGGTCCAGTTCTGAAGGTCATTGTAGGCGCTTTCGGCAGTGGACAGGGGTCAGCATGGGCACCCTGATTGGTCTGCAGCTATGCAGCCCCAACAAACTGCGATGCACTGTGTGTTCTGACACCTTTCTATCAGTACCAGCATTAACCTTTTCAGCAATTTGAGCTACAGTAGCTCGTCTGTTGGATCAGACCACACAGGCCAGCCTTCGCTCCCCATGTGCATCAATGAGCCTTGGTCGCCCATGACCCTGTCGCTGGTTCAACGCTTTTCCTTCCTTGGACCACTTTTGATAGATACTGACCACTGCAGATCGGGAACACCAAAGAAGGGCTGCAGTTTTGGAGACGCTCTGACCCAGTCGTCTAGCCATCACAATTTGGCCCTTGTCAAAGTCACTCAGATCCTTACGCTTGCCCATTTTTCCTGCTTCTAACACATCAACTTTGAGGACAGAATGTTCACTTGCTGCCTAATATATCCCACCCACTGAAAGGTGCTATGATGACGAGATTATCAGTGTTATTCACTTCACCTGTCAGTGGTCATAATGTTATGGCTGATCGGTGTACATTCTCTTATAAATCGGGTGGTTTGAATCCTGAAACCTAATTGGGTGACAATCGCTGTATATGAAGCTGCTCTGATTTTGTATACCACACCCCCTTATGCCTCACATAACACCGAGGTGTTTCTGGTGTTTTGGCGTTTGCACAGTCACGCACACCGACCTGTAGCAGGTACTCTACGTGTCTCTGCTCCGCAGCAGTCTCCACGCTCAGCAGCGAGCCTCCGTCCATCTCGCAGGCATGCCTGGCCTCATCGAAGGCGACGCGGCTCGCCACGTCCTGGAAGTACGCAATCTTATAGCACGGATGCTCCGCCCCTCTCTCGCACAACGTCTGACCTGGGGGCGGGGGGGGGGTCTTCAATTATCTACTGACTGCAACAGACGACTTTACTCGTGGGTTGTTCAGTTCCTCAAAGGATGTCCTATGTACCATGATCAGATTCAGGCCTGGTTTATACTGTACACCGATGACCTCTCCTGGAGGCACTGTGGTAGACTGCCTTTATACTGTGTTATTTTCCATTCTGTTATCTCAGTATATTGTTGTCACCCTCCTGTCTTTCCAGATGGAGACCTCACCTGCTCCTCCTGTATAAGAGGAGCTTGTGACATCCGGCTGCAAGCACCAGGTGGCGCTTCTCTCCGCCCCACTCCGGGTTCATCTCGATTTGGGTCCTGACATCTATCGACTGTAACATAAATGGTTGTAGTTCACATGAGGTTTTCCGTTCTGTGTTGCGGGGTACCGGCGGGCCACTAACACAGCCCATGCTACTGCGGAATGTTTCCAAACCGTAAACAATCCTGCTTCTCCCTCTTCAACTCATTCTTGTTGATGCGTGTTTGTGTGTTTTTTTAGGTTTTCATCCATTTATTTCAGCGGTTCCCAACCAGGGGGGACTAGGACCCCTGGGGGGTCATTGGCTTCTCCACAAAGGGGGTACTGGAGAACACTCATGAGGCCATAGGCTTACTGGTTAAATGATCCTGAGGGGTTATTTGATCCATGGGATTGTCCAGGCAGAGCAAAATTCAGTTGGGGATTCATTAACAACAGATCTATCTACTGATCTGTCTAACAAAACACAACTGATCTATCTACTGATCTATCTAACAAAACACAACTGATCTATCTACTGATCTATCTAACAAAACACAACTGATCTATCTACTGATCTATCTAACAAAACACAACAGATCTATCTACTGATCTATCTAACAAAACACAACTGATCTATCTACTGATCTATCTAACAAAACACAACTGATCTATCTACTGATCTATCTAACAAAACATAAATCAACCACTTGGTGATCGGTGAATCCTGCAGAGTATTGTGTCTGCACCCAGTCAGTCTCTTCCCTGATCAATATGTCAAGCAATCAACAAATCAACCACCTTAACGTTCACCTAATTTATCAATCAGAATAGTGTACTTCAGCAGGACTGGACCTCTCGGGACCACTATTCTTATGAAGTGGTTTCATGGTCCTACTCTAGGGCGGGTAAACATCTAGCACAAACACGACACACCCACAACACGCAGTCTTAATGAATCTTGGCTACCCTCCAAAATGATGTGGTCATCGCATTCCCATCCGCTCCGTCTGTAGAATTTACTGTCCAGATTTCCCAACGCGGTCAATATCCTGTCAATTGAGGACGTGACTGTGGCTGACAGACTGTTCTATTGCAGGGCTACTAATCACCCAGTAGACCCACTTCCTCAACTGCCTTGTTTCCTCCAACAAAACACCCAGTCGCTGGATGTGTTCCCACTCATTTCTGCTGTCACGTTTACCGTAAGCAGACCATGTTGTATTGTGGTTTACCAACACACCCTCAAAAACACTGTCACCAATTTCACTTACACAATATTCCAAAAATATGCATCCTATGAGTGATTTACTTAATATTTCAACAAAAAGAAACAAGCCAAAGGAATTGCCTAAAAAAGCAATTACAAAAGTTTTGCAGGTAAGATTTATGAAAAAAACTGGCAAAATCCTAGAGGACAACATGCTTCAGGCTGGTATACTTCAGACACTGGGTGAGGAGTTCAGCTTTCAGCAGGACAATAAACAACGACACTAAACAAGAATACAGTAAAGTTACTGTTTTGTTTTAAGATCTACAGCCAGACTTTAAAATTGCCATGTCGCCAAGATCCACAACACCTTGACAAATCCTAAAGCGTTCTGGAAAGAATGACGAACAACCGTAGTGTTGGCAAAGCTCTTGGAGATTAACCTAATAGTTCAAATATGTTATCCCTGACAAAGGTGTTTCCAACATGTACTGACTGGTGGTGAATTGGTATCTAATTGAAGTATAACAGGGTTTATTTATTACCATAAAGGTTACAGTGTTTATTCCACTTTGATGTCATGGAGTGTTTTGTGGAGGTGAACATGTGTGTACTGGCAAGCTGTCCTCTACAATGGATGTTAACTGTGTAAACTGAAAATTGGTAGTTCTGGCCCAGATTATGAACAAACTCATGAAAAGAGTGTGTGTACGCTACTGTGCCTGATAATGGTGATTAATACCAGTGATTAATACACAGCAACTTAAAGAGGATTAATAATAAAATTAGTAACGTGGCCAGGAGGTACTTAAAATGATTGCTTGCCTGGTCTACATCAGTTTTGCACTATCATCACTTTGGGACCCAGTAATAGGCCGGGTTGCACTGAAGACCAACGCACTCAGCATTTTCACCTCCTTCCTCACTTCCTTCATTCACTCCCTGCATCCATCCTGCCTCTTCTTCAGTTTGGATACCTAAAAATGCTCCTTCTCAGGCCAGATGCTCACACAGCTCCTCTCTCTCTTTCCTTCATTCTGCCTGTTCTTGCCCTTTGACCTCTTTTCAACCCAAATCATCATCATCTTTTCTTTCCAATTTTCTGTCTTCCTCTCTTCTTTCTCTCTCCTTCATCCATTCCTCTTCTCTATTCTGCTTCCACTGCTGATTACACAAGTCCCATTTTTCATCTGTCTGAGGATATTCACCCTGAGACTTTTTCTTTTCCTAGAACTGCCTCATTTGCTGTTCCTTCCCCCTTTTTTGCCTCTTCCTCAGGTTCTCTCCTTCATCCCTCCTCTTCAAACTCACCTTTCAATCTCTGCACATTCCCTTTCTTGGAACATCTCCACTCTCTCCTGTAGGTCCTCTCTGTCTCTTTGAGTCTTCTCCCTCCCCCCGATCCATGTCACTTGCAGTTTATTTAGTCCGAATCGCACAGCAGGGAACTGGTTAAATTGGGACGTACTTCAACCCCAAATGAAATAAAAGTAGCTCCCTCTCCCGTTTCTCTCCAGCTGTCATCTGTCTATCACTCTGACTCTTTTTTTCACTAACGCGCAGACACATACACACACACACACACACACACACACACAAAGATTGTAATGCCATCATGGTAAGTCAGCAGTCTGCCTTATAATTCTCTCTGAAAGCACTGACTAACGTTCAACAGCTCTTTGCTGTAATTCATAGCATTCATATATTAAGAGTCCCAGAGGGACAGGAACGTAAACACACTTTACACTGAATCTTTACAGCCACAATAACCCCCCAGTCAATAAAACCAATAAAGCCATTCCCATGGGTAAACAAAATCTAAAAGGCTCACACAGAATCTAAATACACAGAATCTAAAGACAACACACACTAAACTCAGAAATGTGTAAAAGCAAAACTGTTAAAACCACAATAATTGTATTTGTGACATGACCCTCCCGATGTAAGATGTTTCAGACAGCCTATTGTGCGGCCAATCTTGGATGTATTCATATTTTCCAGAAACCTAAAAAAAATTAACTAAATTCAGTTTAATTGGAATTATGATCTCATTTCAATTTGATGATAACAATGACAATAAGGTTATAGGCATAGCTTTAAAGCTAACATTCCTATTTTCATATACATTGTTATTATTACTTTAATTATGCACCCATTGATTTTTGAAGAATATAACTTTTAAATGCTAGTAACTTAATTCAACTTTCATAATACAACCCAAAATATAATCTGTAAGTAAGTGTACAAAATGTAAACAAACACTGTACAGTGGTAATACTATCAATAAAATAAAACTAGAAATTGACACGTACAGATGTGTAGGCCTTGCTTTCATAGCTCTGAAATTGAGAGTTGTAGATTACATTTTCTCCTGACCCATCCATCAGCTTTTTACCAAAATACAGGTGGGAGACCGCACTGTTATGGTTAAAATGAAAGATTGAGATGTAAATCACACATTTTACGTTTTACTAGTAGTTTATGGTTGGCTATCAGCATGAAGAGTCAACTAAACAACCTATTGGCGGTTCAGGTGTTGATGAAAACTGAACTGTTCTTACATTACTCGAAGCTTGTGAATAACTGAAATTCTCAAATGTTCGTTTAAGGGTTGCTTGTTTTATAAGACCACTGAAAGTAGGTCTAAATTCAACCTAAAAACAATATTATCAAAGTGATAATCAACTTACCACTGACGACTCGCGCGCCCTGAACGCTTGAGGCCACGGCCATGAGTCCCCATAGGACTCTGAGGATATTCTGACCCGCTAGCGCCTTTAAAGATTTCATACTTCAGAGTAAATACTCAGGACTTTGAAATAAAACAGTTCTCGTTAAAACAAAAGGCTTCTTTTCTCGTAGCAGTCTATTGCAGTCTGTTGACTGCGATTCCGCTCTCAGTCTCCGGTCTCTGTCGTTGTCATGGTTTCCCCCTCCCAAATTTAGGTTTTCCAGTGAGCGAGAAACTCTCTAATCAGGATTTGCAACTGTTTCCTTGCGCGCTCGAGGATCGAAAAGTGTTCGAAGAACGGGGGCTCATGCAGCCAGCGCACCAGAGAGAGAGCGAAATAGTGTGTCCCGCAGGAGCGCGTATTGATCTTGCTTCCATTCCTTCTCTCGCGACTGGTGGGGTCCCGCTGTCCCTGGTTGACAACACGGGGGCCACAGCTGTCACCTCGCGCCCCCGCCGACTATTTCATTAGCCTCGAGACACGTGCCCCGCTCCCCTCCCCGAGATCCATAAGCGCAAAGTCCAATTATGGCATGTTTGAGATTAGCTGGATAGTAATTGCATTACGTTTTCAAACTAGTGCATCATGCTATCTAACATTTTATTAATTTAGCAGCCACTTATCCAGAACGATTTCAGGGGCAATTAGGGTTTAAGTGCCTTGCTCAAAGGCAAATCAACATACTTTTTTCTGGATACCAGTGACCTTTCAGTTACTGGCCCAATCCTCTAACCAATACAACCACCATGAACTAATAGTGTACAATTTGTCACCAAAATAAAGGCAACAATTGAGAAAGAAGATAGTTCTGGGCTTTTGGTTCCAGGCTTCCTCCTGTGTAATATGTTTCTTCACAGGACTCCATACACCTGTCACATTATTCATGTGTATATTAGCTGTCCTGGCCTAGGGTCACCACCACAAGAGCAGCGTGGGACATGAACCAATGCCCCGCAATTCACCAGACAATTTACCTGTCAGACAAATTGTCAAAGCCCATCAAATTAAAAGTGGGCTGTCCCGTCCAGAGCTCTCGGACATAGTTTTTTTTTGTTGGCTACCTAACGGAGGTTCTAAAACCATGGCATACTTCACCTGAATAATAACAACAATAAAGTTAAGTCTATTGATATTTTAGGTGAATGGTAAATGAAACACGTGCCTACCCATTTCAAACACTTCCTTGAACACACACACTTACGCCAAACGTACACTTCTCTAGAAGGGTCTTTCACACAGTTACGATAGCCAATTAGATTGTCCGAAAGAGAGGCGCTCTGGCTCTCTCCGGGTTCTATCGATCTAGTCTCTAGAGTGACGTGGAGCGAGGCTGTTCCGGCTCGCTGCTGTCAAACACACTGTAATACGCATCGATACAAAATATGCTATCACTTAATTCACTGTTAGCTATTGATCAGTTATACCCTCTCACAACTCTCCTCTTTCCTCTATTCATCCCTTCTTCTCCTCCATCCCTCCCTCCATTCCATCCCCATCTTAAATACCACTGGGAGTGTTCGATAACGGCACTAAGATATTTCTCAGTCATATTTTCGATAAAGAGGCCTGACCATTATTACAGTGGCTATACTGCCATCATCATCATCGGAGCCATGATTAAACAAGGACTGTCAGGAAATGCCAACGGAGAAAAAAAGGATAGAGAAGAACGAAAGAAAGAAAGAAAGAAAGAAAGAAAAGAAGAAAAGAGTGAGGGTTTGTAAGAAAGGGAGGGATGGAAACAAAGAGAGAGAGAATATAAAGAAAATGTGTGGTAATCATAAAAAAGGGAGGATGGAGTTTAGTTTATGTGCCGTCGGGCAGAGGAAAGGGCCAGCTTGCAGAAAAGCGAGCGGGCAGTAACTGGGGCAGCTGAATCGGGTCCTGCTGAGGCAGCAGTCTGTATGGACCCAGTCGGCAGGCGGTGGCCATACCCAGAACATCATCATCATTAATGTCATCACTGTCCTCCTGTTCTTCATCATCTTCATCGTCATCATAGTAGTCATTCTGCTGTGAAAGCAATGGACATACAATACACAGATCAGAATTGCCTGCTTAGATGCTTTGTCTCTTTTTTCTCTCTTTCTCTCTCTATGTCTGCCTGTCTCTCTCTCTCTGTCACATAAAAACACACAGGGGCTTAAACAGATTGTATGTTAAGGCCCTGTCCAGCCATGAATAGATTGTATGTTAAGGCCCCGTTCTCTAGACATAAATAGAAAGAATACCCCCCCCCCCCACCGTTATGTCTTTTTAAGTAATTGTGTTTAAAACGTGTCCGTCTCCCTCAGGACAGTTTTACTGCCCCGAAACCCCACCCAGAGACAGTGACAGATTCCCCAAATCTTATTAAGTAAGAGGGGTAAGGTCTGGTCGGCAGGCTGAACCCCCTCTAAAGCCCCTATTTGAGTACACAGAGGCCCTACCACCTGAGGGTTCTCTGAACTAATGACCCTTAGCACTTACTTCATGAATACAGTATGGACCACAAACACACACACACACACATACAGACACACAGTTACAATCTCCACTGCCAGGGGAAGATTACTTTTAATTTGAATACAACAGTATGGAATCATTTACCTCAACTTATTTCTTATTGACTGGAATTATATTGAATGAAATGCATTGATTTCCATCACGTTCAGGGTGAACACTTAAAATGACTCGAGGTGCCTTGTTCCTGCAAGAACTAGTATTTGAACCTTCGGTCCATTGTAGCAGTGGGTTCCTAGAGGAGCCTTGGAGCGGAAGTGTCGTTTACTAGGGGTGTAGCTTTTCTCTAAATACTATTTTGGGCCAGCCGGTGAAGAAAACGTTCCTGTTCATTTGTTCTATTGTATTGCCATCTCAGGGTAAGGATGTGTGTGTTAAAGTTCAGCAACTGGGGCACCCCAAAATGTCCCCTGCTTCTTTATTTCAAAGAGTGCATAACATCACCAATTTGTCATTGGCTTTTTTGCGGTACTTCAGGCAGTGGCCATAGCATTTACTAAGCACTTTACATTGTAAGGAAAGGGGTGCCCTCACATCAATTTCTGAGCTCTCAAGAAACCTGTATTTAATTGAAATGGCCCTCGCTGTAAATGTGTAGGTTCTATGCTATTGTGTCCGTGTTGTCAAGCAGTCTCGGAAGATGAATAGGCCTAACTTCCTCTAATTCCCCACTCCCGGAGGACCACAGACATGGAAGCTTCTAAGCGTGCACAAGGGAATCATCCAGAATGACCCGCAATTCAGTGAAAAATGACGGTGAGAGAAACAAGAGTGAAGCTACATTCGCCTCCTCTGCCTCCCCCTGCTGCTCCTCTTCTTCCTCCTCCTCCTCCTCAGCCCTTGACTAAACCCCTCGTCTCCCTCGATTGACCCCTACAGCTCCGCCTCCATGCCACCTCCTCCCCTCCTTCACATCCTCCTCTCCATCCAAGTCCTCTTCCTCCATCCTTCACGTATTCAGCCTCCATTCCGCACTCTGACCTCACCCCCCCTTCCCATAAAGATGAACGCCAGCCCCATTGAACTGTAGGGAGGGTGACTGAGCGCTGCCTCTCTGCTGATTGGATTAGAGTCTGGTCGTTGTGGCAATACGAGATGGGGGGAACATTAGGAGGAAGTAACAGACATCCATTAGACGGACATCAGACTACAGCTAGTTTAGATCTATGGGTTACATCAACACTCCTCTATTCCCTACTTCATTCTCTCCTTTGTTCTCTCTTTCTCTTTCTCTCACTGTCTCTCCTGCGGTGATGGTGACCCTATCGTGTTATCGTCATAACCTATTTACTGAGGTGTTGTTATTACTGCTTCATATAGTGTTTCATGGGTGAATTTGATAGGTTGGTTGAAGTGTTCTGTAATGAGAGTTTTCAACAGGGTGTCCTGATGATGAAGGCCTGAAAGACTGAACAGGACAGTAGCAGTGAGAGATGCACACACAGACACACACACACGCGCACACACACACACACACACACACACACACACACACCCACTGTTAGAGTAAAAACAACCATGGGTTAAATGGAGTGAATCAGGATAAATTGTACATTTTCGCAAGCTTTTGTATAAATTAGTAAAGGCGCCAGTCAGTGAAAGTCCATAGAGTTAAAAGGACAGAGAAAACAGGTCAAGCTGGACTGGAAATTACTGGAAAAAGAGAAGAGAGTGAGTCTTTAGTTTATGACCTGCTTTCTCTACAACCCTTAACAGACTCCACAGACAGAGACACCATCTCGTCCTACAGACCCTCATCAATTAGTGGACAAACACACACACACACACACACACACACACACACAGGCATACACACACAAAGGCATACACACACACACACACACACATTTCTGTATTTTTATCCTTTTGGGGACCAGAAAACAAAAAAATCCATGTTCCCTAACCTCAACCTAACCCAAAACTTAACCTAACCCTAATCTTAACCTCAATAACCTAACATTTTTGCTAAACGTAACCTAATCCTAATGCCTAACCCTAACCTGTAACGCCTACACCATGAAGTAACCTAAATTCTAACTCTAGCCCTAAGTGTAAGTTTCACCCTAAACCTGACCCCTAAGCCAAAAATTTACTTTGTCCTGTCGTGGAAAACACTTCAGATCTCCAGCCAAAAAGATGCAAAAACTCAGGAACTTTTGAATTCAAAAATAGACTTTATTGATGTCATAAAGCCGTGCTGATCTGCAGAGCAACCAAGCCATGTTGGTCTGCAGAACAACCGACTTCCAAACCTTAGACATACATTTTTATACAGTTTGGTTATACAATAATATTAGGTCCTCCCATTATGCTAATTTCTGGATGGATCCTTCTCGAATCTTCCATCAATGTTTCACAACCCTCTGGGATTTGCTCCCCCAGCCACTTCTCATCATTACTCAACATATTCTCTGAAGTCGAAGGATTCCCTTATCCATGAGCTCACTCATCCTCCCAAGACATTCAAGGACAAGGAACAGGTCATTCTGACATCCACATGAAATAAACTGTTGCTCCTTAGTCACATCAGTATAGTAAGAAGAAAAACTGAGCACAGCTGTTGACCTTGACACACATAGAAATCCAAAGTGTGTACCTTATTCTTCATCAGTCTCACTTAACAATTAAATGTGGAAAAATCAAAGACAATTGGACTGTTTGGGAAAATTATATGAGCACTGGTTAAATGTTTCATTAACACCCAATTGATATGCAAGAGATCACATGAGACGTTCTGTCTACTCTTCCTCAGGTTAATGTGAAATAACATTTTATGAAAATATCCCTACAGTCCACGTGTGGAATGGCAAAATGGCCTAATAAGGTCAGTTCTTTCACATTTAACTATCTATTTGAGGACCTAATTTGAAATGTTAAACCAATACATATGTTCTAGCCTTCCCTTTAAAAACAAACAAATTCACATAAAAACGTTTGCCACTCCTCCTACAGGGATTACTGCCTGGTATATTGTTGTATTGGTGATGACTTCAGCAGATGACATCAGCCGGTGAGGAGGCAATCACAGCGGAGAAAATATAATCAGTTATCACACCACGAACCACAGGGTCAGGTCAGCGGACCAATAAACGCGCACACACACACACACACACACACACAAGCACAAGAAAGTACAAGAACAAGAAAATCAGAAAGTTAGGAAATGCAGATTGAGGGTGTGAAATCGATGGCATTGAAAAAATAAAGGACTTGAGAAAAGGGAGCTAACCTAAGTCAGGGAAAGAGGTAGATTCTTGCACGGGCTCTGTGTATACTGTCCAGGCCCGGGGACGGGGGCGTATTTCTCCCAAAATTGCTCCATTCCTACAAATGGGCTTATATTGATTAGAGGGAATGCATCTCTTCAGAAAAGATAATCTGTTAGTGCCATTCTTCCTCCGCCAGTCTCCACTTAAGGCTAATTACCCAGAAGTCAATACTGCGGCCGAGGGCGTTTAACCTCTCCCTCTCCAATTGGAAAGAATCCGGCAGGCCGAGGAGCAGAAAAAGAGTGAGGTATTGACGGGGGGTGGGGTGGTGGGGGTGCAAAAACTGAGGAGACACAGAGAAAGACCGAGATGACGAGGGAATCAAGAAAGAGAGGGGCTTTTCACAGAAAACTGACCGATGGAGAAAAAAGAGTAGAGATGGAGATTGTCAGAGAGAACCGAGGAGAGAGAAGAGAGGAGTTGGACTGACAGAGAACTGAGGAGAGGAAGAGAGAAAAGAAAGTGGGGAATTGACAGAGAACTAAGGAGAGAGAAGAAAGGGTGAAGAAGAGAGGATGAAATAGAAAAGACTAGATAAGTCTAGCTACTCATTGTCAGACTGCAGTCTGGTCTGTTTGTTTGTCATGGTGGGCATGTCCAGCGCCTCAGAGGAGTGAGAGAGCGACAGTCAGCTTAACGCTCTCCAGCACTGGCCTTCAGTCGGAGAGAAAGGGACAAACTAGGCACAACAGAGGGACAAAAACAAAACTGCTGTGGAGGCCCCGATTCACCTGTATTTCTTTCACACTCTTATTCGCGCTGCGCTGGCTCTTTAAATACAAGCGAGTCTCTCCGGTCGTTGCGGTGGGAGAATGATGGGACCGCGCACAAATTAAAAATACATTTCCCTGTGGGGCCTTATAGGCTCCAACAGCCCCCCCCCCGCGCAGCTGTGAGGGCCCCCTCGGGATCACATTAATACATTTTCATATGGTGATAAAAAACTCTTGACTGCTCTTAGTGGCGCAACCGCAGGTACAGAGAGAATAACTGATGGTGATGTTTCAGCTGTAGAGGAGGAATGACCAAAGTCACATCATGCGTGGGGATGACTGACGGACCAATCAAATGTAGACGTCTACAGGGAATCGGTTTGAGGCATTGATCAAACCTGGCGGAGCTTCCTGCACTATGGATGTATGTCTGTGGTATATCAATCTTTGAATGTATTATGACATTTCACATTTCCACTTCAGTAATTTAGCAGACGCTCTCATCCAGAGTTACTTTCAGGTGCAACTAGGGTTATAATGGTAGTTTTTTTCCTCTGGCATGCTCGGGATTCAATCTAGCAACCTTTCATTTACTGGTCAGGTGTTTTCGCCGCTATATAATGCTACTGACCATATCATTCAAATGTTTACCTATGATCGTATTTCAAGGGACTTTCAGAGCTAATCTCAAGCCCTGTTTTGAAGCAGAACTTGACCTCTGACCTGATCTGATTAAAAGCTGCTCTTTCCCAAGCCAAGTATAACCAACACCTGTACAGCAAACCTCTTGCTGAAGAGTTCTGGGCCTTGTTTCCAGTTTGATTAAGTATAGTGATTATTGAAACACATAATCACATAATGTCTGCAAGCACATAATGAAACACATAATGTCTGCAAGCCAGCTTGTTAAGGTTTTTTTAAGGTTAATATGTTAGCAACTGGCTTAGACTAGGCTAGCTAGTTAGGATTTCTATATAGTATCTACATAGTAGGAGACCTGTTGTTGTTTTAGTTTGGTATAATTATTGTCCATTATCATTCACATATTTTGTAATTTGTCAGACCAGAACAACAGTGGAGTTATAATTTGTATCACTCAATTTGTGATATTTTGATAACACTACAATGAGTGACTATGTCAAATTGTATGATGATATTTGAAAATATGGGGACCCTACAGGCAAATTAATCCTAACCATGCAGTGTAAGCATGTTTGCTAATGCTAATTAGGTTGGCTTGCCATAGCTTCTTGACGCCAGACTGACCAGCTGAGTTGATTTCATTAATAGGCAATCACAACTAAAACTAGTAAACTGTTTTCGACTACGGTTAAATTAAAATAGCCACATTTGCACAAGTAGCGTTAATTAATGATAAAAATATTATCTGAACGGTCCAAGCTAGAGGGACCAAACTAACTTTGTTTCATATGCTAAGGCTAGCCTCAACTTCAAAGTCTTCAACTTTTTTTAATGTGAGCACTCTGGCAAGCACGTCACATTTAGTTATTTTTGAAGTAAGTATGTCAGTTGAGTTAGGTTGTTACGGGTGTACTGACACACAGTAAATAGGTCAGTTGAGATAGCCTATGCATATTCTGAAGTCTAGCATCCCATTCTCCATACAGCTCAAACCCTCCGCCCAGTCAGTGGGTCAGCAAATAAAACCACCACTTATAGATCCCATCGACATTTTTTTTATAAGGAGGGTGGACAGTGACCCTGGTCACTTATTTTTATTGTTTTCTGCCAGGCTTTTATTGACAGTAGGAATCAGAGGGAGTCACAGGAAGGCAAGAGTTGAAGGGTGGAGACGGGTATTGAACCCACATCCCTCCGGGGAGCTGTATATGTGTATGGAGCCGGGAGCATTAGCACTGGACCACAGATTTGCACATTCCATAGACATTTAAATAACACTGCGGTTCATAGAGCTTCCAAACTTTGAGATCTATGTGGTTAGCCACTATTAAAAAGGTTAGAAAACACTACTGTTGACAAAACAATAAAAACATTCTTCATTTATTTCAGTGTTTGCCGCCATTAATATAATTTAGTGTAGTGGGATAACGTGGCTAATCTATCTCAACCAGAACCTCTAAAAGGTATGGCAGAGCTTATGAGCATTAAATAGCAGTTATCAACAAGACCTGGCCTAAATGGGAGGACAAGAAGGAAAAGCCTCTGTTCCCTACAAAGAATATCATGTCACTCGACTGGCGTTGGCCAGTCAACACCTGGGTAGACATTATCAAAACTACTGGAACAATGTGCTCCGGACAGATGAGTCAAAGGCAGATTTTGTTTTCCAGGCGCTATGTTTGGCGAAAACAAACCAATGCCTTTGAACAGAACAACCAGAAGCCAATCACAATCCATGGAGGCAGTGACATCATGGTTACTGCTTTGCTGCCTCCAGGCCTGGCCAATGTTCTTCAACCATATTGTGCCACAAAATGCTTGAGGAGAATGTGAGCCTGTACGTCAAAGATCTGAAGCTTAAACTGAACATGGATCGTGCAACAGGACAATCATTCAAAACACACAAGCAAATCTACAAATGAATGCCTCAAAAAGAAGGAATGGAGGGTTGTGGAATGTCAGAGTCAAAGCTCAGACCTCAATCCTGTCAAAATGTCTGGGGGACTTGAACATCCTGCGCATGCCAGAAAGCCCTTGAACGTCACACAGTTGTAGTAGCACTGTAAAGAAGAGTGGGCAAAAATGTCTCCCAGTCGATGTAAGAGACTGATAGAGAGTTACAGGAAATAGCGCCACTAAATCATTAAGCTATTTTAGCCAAAGGGGGCAATACCAGCAATTGAAGTTAGTAAATGAGTAAATGACTGCAAAGTATAATCTTTAAGTGTAACTTGTTAGATACGTCAAAGCCTTTAACTGTTGAAGTGAAGACTTCAACATGTACAAAATATGTAAAAAAAAAAAGACAACATTCCAGGTGGTGTACTAACTTTTTCACATGACTGTATTGTCAGATGGTTGCTAAAATAATTTTAACACCACAAAGGATCTGGTAAACATGAGAGCCAACCCTCCCCCAACTCCATGCAGGGCACTAAGTGATCCTAAAAAATGAAAAATAAACTAAGCAGAAATTGAGTGATTATCCAGGGCCTGAATCTGTCTCTCAGCCTGTTTGCTAACAAATTAAGCTCCAGAGTGATTGTTCCCTTCATGATTATCCTTTGTGATTACCTTTTTGGAAGACTATATAAAAACGTGATTATGCTAACCGCAAGACGTGCCCTGAATGGTTTTCCCTCAATGTGGCCACTTTAAAAAAAAATCAATTCTGGGTTATGAATGGGTCCTGTCTGAATCCCTATTGGAGATGATGCATTTTCAAAAGGCCTGACAACAATTTATGGTTCAGCTGACAGGAGGCGTAAGAAATATGTAAAGCCTGGCTGTTTAATTCTGACAGTTACACCACACTCCAGGACCACACCGGGACATAAAATTCTCATTTGGGACCTCCCTGTGTGAAGTAGCAGTACCACAGTCGAGGCCAGTCAAAATTGTCCCATACAAGCAACTCCTTGGCAATGAACAAATTATCAGTTAAAAAGGGGGATATGCCCACTGACGATGTGTACAGTCAGTGACCAAGTAGCTAGCTAGTATGCACATCATTCTAATGTTTTGGGATGGCTGTCAGCCTAGCGGTTAATTAGGGCATTGCAGGGCCCATGTAGCTTGACACTTCAAAATAGAATGGCGATGCTTTTGTCCGTCTCGGTTAACGGTAGATGATAAGTACACAACTGCAAGATAGATTTGTATGAGCCAATTGGTATAACGCCTCCACATGTAAACACAACAAATGGATTAGATAAGGTTCAGGGACACTTACAACAACCAAATGAAATGTAGGAATAATTTCAGGCATGGAACTATTCACATTTTATCACAAAGCATGAAATAACACCTGTTACAAGAACATGTGTATCAGAATGAAACATACATACATTAATAAAGTATTTATATTTACCTATACCCGTACGTTCTTTGTGTGTATTAGTTTATGTGTGTGTATGGGTCTCTAACCTACCTAACTATAAAATGGGGACTAAATGGTTAAATTCAATTTAACTTAGCGTTAGGCACTATAAAAGTAGGATTTTTATAAGGATGGACATCTTTGGTGTCCCCATTTAGATAGCTAAGTAAATGTGTGTGTGTGAGTTGCCTCTCATCTGGAGTTAATATGGGGATAATTAATTACTTCCAATGATTCAACACAAAAAATAATTAGCCTCCTTGCATCATCAATCTCACAAGAACACACACACACAAACCCTGATTAATATTGATTTTTCTGTTTGGTCAATGCTTTAGAAAAACAAAAAATCTAAGTTTGTGTGTATGTGTGTTTCTGTGTGTGTGGGGGGGGATTAATCAGTCCTCAAGGAATAAGTTTGTTTTTCCTGCTTTAGTGTTTAGGGTTAGGTCTAACATTTGGTTAGATTTAGGCATAAAGTATAGGTTATTAAGGTTAAGGTTAGGATTAATGTTAATTTTAGGGTTAGGATTAGGGTAAGGTTTACAGTTAGGGGATAGTTAGGAAATAGAATAGAAAAACAAACGTGTGTGTGTTTGAGAGTGAGAGAGAGTGATATGAAGACACAAAAATGCATGAGCCTCATTGAATCAACCCTGTGAGACTCTGCCCTCTAGTGGCTATTCAGTGACATTACAGAGAGGGGGGTGTGATAGGGTTAATAACAATAACATAACATTTAAAATGTCATCAACATTTACTTATAATTCCTGATTGTTTATTTCGCTTTTCTTAAATATTTTTATTGAATTATTCTTGTTTTCCAATTGCTTTGAAAATGTTATCAATTGTTGCCCCACTATTATCAATTGTTGCCCCAATTTTTGCCCCGCTACATTTAATTTCAGTGATAGTGAAAGCAAGAAAGAGACAGAAAGGGAAAGAAGGTCAGGGTGAGACTTCAACGCTCCTGTTCTGATAGTGAAATTCCTCCCAGAATCTCCCAGAAACAAGTTTGGACATGCCTATTTATTCAAGGGTATTTCATTATTTTTACTATTTTCCACATTGTAGAATAATAGTGAAGACATCAAAACTATTAAATAACACATACAGAATCATATATTATTTTGTAACCTGAAAGGGGTTAAACAAAGCAAAATACATTCATATTTTAGATTCTTGAAAGTAGCCACCTTTTGCGTTGGTGACCGCTGTGCACACTCAGGGCATTTTCTCAACCAGCTTCATGAGGCGTTGATGTAATAATGGTCTTCCAAATACCAACCATACCTCACAAAACGACTGATTGGCTGAAACGCGTTAAGAAGGAAAGTAATTCCACAAACTAACATTTAACAAGGCACACGTCATAATTTATTCCAGGTGAGTACCTCACAAAGCATGCTGAAGGAATGCCAAGATTGTGCAAAGCTGTCATCAAGGCAAAGCGTGGCTACTTTGAAGAATTAATACCATATAAAATGTATTTTGATCTGTTTGAGATGCGGATGGTGTCCTGGGGGATTTCCTCTGGATCAGGGAATCAGTGAGCTCCTGGACAGTCTGTGGCGCTATTTGGCGGCGTCGGATGCACTGATTCATAACGTCCCAGAGGTTCTCAATTGGATTCAGCTCTGGGAAACGTGAGGGCCAGTGAATGGCATCAATGCCTTCGTCATCCAGGAACTGCCTACACGGTGCTGGGCTGTGAGCACAGGGCCCACTTGAGGACGTCAGGCCCTCATGCCACCCTCATGGAGTCTGTTTCTGACAGTTTGGTCAGAAACATGCACACCAGTAGCCCGCTGGAGGTCATTTTGTAGGGCTCTGGCAGTGCTCCTCCTGTTCCTCCTCGCACAAAGGAGCAGATACCAGTCCTGCTGCTGGGTTGATGCCCTTCTACGGCCCTGGCGAGGACACCATCCACCATCTCATCAGGAGCATGCTCAGGTGTTGTCGGGAGTGAATGGAGGCATGTGGGCGTCATACACACTACTGAGTCACATTATGAGTTGCCTTGATGAAATTCACGCAAGTTGGAACAGCCTTTGATTGAAATTGCTTACTTTGATTATCGGTGTGGGTTTGAATCCAGCCCTCAGTGGTGATTTTGGTTTCCACTGACCATTGTATGTCATTTTGTTCATTTTGTTTGTTTGTTTTGTTCGAATTACATAATGTACAGTAAAGACTTTGCTCTTTAATATATTTAGTTCATCGAGACCGATGCGTGATTTAGTTGTTCCCTTAATTTTTTTGAGCAGTGTATATAAACCGACACACACACACACACACATGACACTCACACACACGCATATTACATATACACGTGCGTGCGTCTCCGTCGGTTTTTAAATCTTGCAGAATATCCAAGGTCGTACCGCACCTTTGTAGGCATAGACCATTAACCTAATCTAATCTACTCGCTAATAATCTTTTTGTAACAGAAAGTGAAAATCTCGTCACCAAACCAGGTTCACATGCTCAAAGTTGAACATGTTTGAGAGTTTTAAAACGGTAATCTGTGACTGACTGACTGACTGATACACCATTAGGTTAATGATGATGCAGTCTTTAAGATAGAAGGCGATTTTTGGTCAGTCAGTCGGCAGTCACCTGTACGGTTTTTGGTCCTCTTGAACATGGCCAATGTGTCACGCTTGGAGTGCGAGAGAAAAACATTTCATGCGGAGGGCGCGGTGTGGAATGGCGTGCCAGCCTCGGGAATTATGTGCAGTCTACTCACATTTCTTTCAGATTTTTTCCCCGTGGTGTTTTAAGACTCTCTCCTGCCTCAAGGGCTTGGGTCGCCATAAGGGCTCCACCAAACAGGTAGACGGATAATGTCAATGACGCGGTGAAAGTAGTAGTCAAGTTTCCAGTTGAATAGGAGAAAGAAGAGTAGCGCCAAAGGCTCATGAGCAGAGACGCGAAGTGGAAGATGACCGAGAAGACGTGAGTTCAAAGTTAATATATATAGTCTATATATATTTAAAGACCATTCGAAAAAAGGACGTCTGCAGAAAGAATGTTTTAAAAGTAACATGCTTACGCCGATGGGTTTTGGAAATAATAATTTCGATGTCCCATGTTTGCAAAAAATAGTAGCATTTTAATTTAACTGGGTTTTTTTTCATGTTAACTGTAAAAAAAAATCGTTATCGTATCTAACGTAGCCCGCTACCTTTAGAAGTGTTTTGTGAAACAACAACTGCTCTGGTTCGGCTAGTGGAACTCGCACATGAACGCTCCATCATTGTGCTATTTCGATTTTCTCGAAATACTTGTACTTTCTTAATTTTATCCTGAAAATTAAACTAATACTGGTGGTGGAAAGTTATTCAATAGGCTAATAGATGGAATTTTCTCCCTTTTCACAATACCACTTCTGCAGGCGTCATTGGCCTACCATCATCAGAAAACATTACACTTTGGTTTAAAACAAACAAAATCTCAAACACACAGGGGTTATTTGTTTTATCTGTACATAGGAATTCGTACTACCAAATTTAGAAAACGTTATTACAATACCTATTGCATAAATATGTAACATGTTAAACGTGGAGCTACATTTAGGCTATATTAATTTATATTTTATGTAGGCCATGTTATATTGACAAGATCCTTTACATGAAAGCGTGTCCAAACTGGCAATACAGGATTTGTTTACCAAAAATAAACTGGGTGTGTTTTTTGTTTTTAAACAATGAAAAATGCACAAAAGCAAAAACATAATAAACATCAGAACAAAAGGAAAACCTACGAAAACAGAAGAGATACCAATTTCGTCACATCCAACTGTATCTACGCCAATGTTTCACTGCAGCTACTCCAACCAGTTTTGAGATACTCAAAGATTGCGGCAACCCTTCCTCTTGGGCATCCGTGCCAAGCTATTTGGCTTTTCATCCAACCAGGAGGTCACGTGAGCCAGCGCTTGTGAGGGCATGTTCGTTCACTGACCTTGGTTAACTTTGCAGGCTCTCTGTATGGAAATGCAAATTGGCCAGCAACTTCCATGGAGGGGGGAGGCATCGTCAGTAGGGGGTCTCTGGTCTCATAGCTCAGCGACTCCCTCAGGTGGCTGAGGTCATCGGGGTCAGTCCCTGGCAATGCTTGGCATGTGGTAATTATAGGTGATTGAAATTTCTTACTCAGATCCCCAAAATGGGTCGTCCCTAAATCATTTGGAATGGTGTGTTTTGTTACAGTTGTGTGTTCTACAGGGAACACACCCATTATGTAACTTTCTCTCACACACTTAGATGTTAGGTATGCACTCACACCCACTCCAGTAGACACTACACACACACACACACACACACACACACACACACACACAGTCCTGTAGACAATACATATATATACACACCCAGTCCAGTAGACACTACACACACACACACACACACACACACACACACACACACACACACACACACACAGTCGTGTAGACTATACATATATATACACACACACAACAAAGATGAATAAACTGGAACATATTTCCTTTAGCACTTCAAAGACTAATTTTGGAACACGTGACTTACATTGTTTGGTCTTGGACTAACTGATTGTTACAATGACTTAACTGAGAGAATTACACTATGTTATGTTTTGATGACTTAACCAATGTTCGCAATATATTTCACCAAAAAACGTAGTGGTTGAATCAGTGACCTTCTGGGAAAAGATTTCATTTTACAAACCAAATGAAAGCATTCAAAACATCAAGTTGTTTTGAATGGAAGATCTGATCAGTTTGGCGTGTTGTACTAAGAGTTTTGAAAGACCACAACATGCTATTGATAATAGTACCAAAGAGCCTAAAATGTTTTTAATTAACCCTGGTGTTGTCTTGCATTTTGTGCTTCTGTGTGCAGGGCAATTCTGTGCAGAGAGGAACCCCTCCAAGCATATGAAAGCAACTGTGGTGTGCAGATTGGTTTGACCAACTTGTATTTACTCAGAACCGAATGTGGAGATTTTTCTCCAGACAAGATGTTTGCTTTGGGGTTCTGGCTCAGTGCTGCCAGCGTGCCAGTTGAGCTCTATCAGAATTTGTCTTAACGTCTACCCTACTATCACGGCACTATGCAACCCACTGCTGTGTCTCTGAAGCTAGACGAGGTCCTGGTTGGTCCCTGGATGGGGGCCAGACGCTGTTGGAGGTGGCATTGGAGAGTCAGTGGGGGGCGCTCTTCACTCTCGTCTAAAGATCAAAACCAAATGTCCCAGGGCAGCAAAAGGGACTTTTTCCATAGACGATCTGGCCTCATATTAACATCTTCCACCCTGTCGTCCTCACTATCATCCCCGGCTTCCAATTGGAAGTTAGGGATGATAGGGCCTTGCTTCATCCCTTCTCCCTCCGTTAAAAAATAATAATTTGTAAACTACAAAATGTATGCAAGCAACAGTGCATGTCGCTCTGCTTAAAAGCGTCAGATAAATGACAAAACGTATAATCGTGTGTCTCTGAATAGAACATGGCTATTTTACTTTGTTGACATCGATCAACACGTACTTGCTGTACAAAACCTCATTCCATGGCCTGTGGGAGAAATAAAAAGTGAAAAAAAGAAATCTGCCCCACAGTCTGATGGAGTTTGGCATTAATCTTCAGTGCGAGGGATGATTACCACAGAAGAGTGCTGCTCATAGCATGTCATGCCACGTTGCTCTGTTATCGTACCGGGCTTATTAAGCCCCACAGCGAAACATGTCTTTCCTAATGAAAAGGCGTAGCAGCTTGTGTAATAGCTTGTTTCACCCTACTCATAGGCCCTGTGTTGGGAGGGAAGGAAGGGGAGGGAGAAACAGAGTGAAAGGAAAAAGCAAAACAGAAGAACAAAACATACGGAGGCGGACAAACGGACAGAATCTGTCATCGACTTCAGCCAGAGGCTTTTAACGGTGGTCATGGTGGATTTGAAGTGCAGCCTGCCCTGGACAAAACAGGGATGTAGTGATGATTAGCACTGCATTTCACGGAGGTATGGTACTCTGTTTTACTTCAGTGTCTTTGTCGGTGGCCACACTGTGTTCAGAATCAGGGCGGACAATCGGATCTTTTGTGGAATTATTCTGTCATGTTGTGATTTTTTATGTATATTCCGTGCTGAGACAGGGATCATGGGAAACGTGTGTGTCATAGATGGTTTCTCTGTGACAGCATTGAGTTGTTTAGTCTAGTGGCTCTCAGGAAGATGTTTTTGTGTTTTTCACTTTGTGAGAAACTAAAACGGATTAAACAGACTAAGGGATCTGTTGAATAAGTTTACAAGTTGTAAAAACAACAAAATATTGTTTATCGACACAGAAATACTGGTATTCAAAGTACTCATTTATTAACATACATTTAGTTGAAATGTAAACTTTAAAAGTTCCTCTGTCTTATGGCAACAGTTGTAGAATTGCAGTACATTAGCTTTAAACTGCAACAAAAATAAAACTCTCTGCACTATGACAAACAGTGTAGAAATGCAGGATGTCAGCTTTGAAAAGGCGTAATGCTCTCTCCTTTGCCAAGAGGAGAGAATTTATCATGTTCCTTTCCAGTGGCCAAGACTTGGTTTACTGCAGCTGCACTGCCGAAGTCATTGTAGACCTGTGTGTGTTATCTCATCTCACTGCAGTTTGGTACTGATCGTTAGGGGGTCCTGCACGTATGTTCTAAAACAACAGGGGTCCCTGTCCCCAATAAGTTGCAGAACCACTGGTTCAATCAATATTAAGAGAGAGAGTTATGGGTGTTTCTGTTACATGGAGGATGTGTGTCAGTGTGTTAGCTAGCATGTCAGTCGCCAGTGTGGGCCACCTGGTTGTGTAGGAGTACTAAGTGGCTGGACTGGATTATTGTTTAATAAATCGCAGGCAAGGCTCTGATGAAACAATCACCTCGGTCGATGTGATTCTGCTATTTCCTGTGACTGATTAGTGTTGGACTTTGTGTTATCATCCTGCTCTGGGCTTTGCCCATGTTAGCTGACACAGTACTGTGCAAAAGTCTTAGGCACCTGAAAGTCGAACTAAGGTCATTTATGTGAAAAGTGTTTATTTGTAAAAAACCATATATATATATATATATATATATATATATATATATATATAGTTTTTTACAAATAAACTCTTTTTTTATATATATATATATAATAGTTTTTTATTATATTCATGTATTCATATATATTTATTTATTTTTTAATTAAAACACTTACTACCCAAATAAATGGCCTTAGTTTGACTTTCAGGTGCTTAAGACTTTTGCACTGTACTGTAAATTCTTGTGTTAGGTTATCTGATGTCTCCATTGTCTATTGAAAATGATTGACAGCCATCGTCGACAGCAATAAAACAACGTTTTATTATAGTGTTTTACGATGTCTGTTTTTATGTGCACAGACAGATTTATGCCAACAATGCTCTGTAAATGAACTCTGCGAATGTGATCAGGTTAAACTATGGTTTATGATTTATTTGCTCTACTGAGAGTATAGTATAGATTGATTTGTGTGTTCCCATTTGTGAGTGCTAACCTGCGTTCAGCATCCACAAATGTAGTGTCCACTCTTTATCAGTCTGAGCAATTTATAACTTAGCAAAAGACAACCTTTAACCTGCCTGTGTCTTCATCTCTCCATGTTAGCCCTTTAGACTGAGACTACACACACAACCGCCCTCAACTTTACCTTATTTAGTAGCGCTGTGTGAGTGGGTGTGTTTGTGTGGGTGTCAGTCTTTGGCTTCAATTCAGAATAATTGGTTTCTCATTGGGTTCTCATTCTGCTCATTTTGTGCAAATGATCAGTAATAAAACAGAATCTGTCTGGTGACACTTTCAAATACTAAAGAATACATGCATCACTGGAAACAATGATCATAAACTCCTTTAAGAATCACTGTAGCACAGTATGGTCAGGTGGTCTTGGGCTCTGCCTCTGGTGCAGGTGTACTGCTGCAGCATAGGTTCAAATCCCACATCTTTTTCATCAAAAACTCTAATCTTTTCTTTCCTCACTCTCTATCAATACAAGCTTTTAAAACGCCCCAAAATATATCCTAAGAAACAGAGCAGCAAATTATATTTTTTTTAATCAGAAATCCAGCTAGATTAGTTGCAGTATGCTGTATTGTTTTTGAAGTTCTCAGTCAACTAAAGCATTCTGGGGAAGATATTTCCCCCTCATTCAAAGATTATAATTTAATCATGATTGAATAAAGAAAACTTAACAAATTCACAGGCACGTTTTGTACATGAAGCATTTTACTACACTTAATAATAAAAAATGCATTTTAATGACGCAGATTTAATTGTACATGCTTTCATTCAAATTTGAATATCCTGCGTATTAGTTTAATTTTAAAGTCAAGAAGTCTTTATTGAACCCAAACGACGTGTAGTTTGGGTGTGTGTGTGTGTGTCAACTATTCATATGTTCCGTTTAAACCATTAAGAACGCTGTCAGAATGCACAAACTAAGATGATAATACTGTTTGTAAGGACAAGGCTTAACCGCGGGTGACTTTACTGGTTGTAAAGACAAGGCTTAACTGCGGATGACTTTACTGGTTGTAAAGACAAGGCTTAACCGCGAGTGACTTTACTGGTTGTAAAGACAAGGCTTAACCGCGGGAGAGGCAATGACTTTACTGTCGCGCGGCCGCCCGGAAGCTTTTTAAATTGTGCATTATATCATTATATCATTGTGTACATTCCTGATATCTGCGCCAAGACGCATAATTCGCTTAATAATCTTCTTCAAAATCAAGCCTCTAGTGCCGGAGATACCGCGCAGTTACTCACGCGCAGAGACCATTGCTGATACCCCGGCCAATTTCATGATGCGGGACAATTATAAGAGGTACAAAGACAGGGAAAGAGAACTAAGTCGAAGGTGAGCGATGAACCGCAGAGTGAGAGGTGAAGGGAGAGCGGAGAGGTGAGAGAGAAGTGGTGGAGTGAGAAAGTGAGAGGTGAAGGGCGACATGAGGAATGTAGTTAATCCCGTTGGTCAGGGACATGGAGGTGAATCTGAAACGTGAACTACCTGTAATCATCGCTAAACAGTATTAGCACACGGAAGTCATGTATGTGTACATGTATGTTGCTGTTTCTACACGGTCTGTTGGGGAAGTTACCGCAGTCTTATTCATTCTAATGATTTTTCCGGGGCTTTTCTTCTCCGTCCCTCCGGTTCTCCGAGAGCTGTTTGTGGAGCGCTGAAGCGACAGCTTTGTAGAATACACTTATAACGTAATAGTATTATTAAAAGTTTATAACACGTGTCATAAACAGTCATAGCAGGTCACGTCAGCTGTTGTGTCCATGATGTCATTATAGCAACTGTGTGAAGGATGACGTATTATGTCAGTAGGAAAACTGTTTTATCTCAAACAACCAACGTGGGGTTTTTTGAGGAGAAGCTTTTCATTTCTGCAGAAACTCCAGGAATTTGGATACAACCCGTTTGTCCAGACTAATTGTCTTAAATATGTCCAAGGGAACATGACTCCTGCACAGCTCAAGTTGCAATGAGTGCACTCTTTGCATTTTCCTGTCAGATTAAATGTCTTTGTCACACACTAATAGCCACAAAGCCGCTTGATCCCTTCCCACATAGCCCAGGTAGGTGTGGAGAGACATGCCTCAGCGTTGACACACGGAAATCATTACATGCCACAGTTTCATCTAATGGGCATGATTTGAGGAGTCACAGAACTTTCAGACTGTAAATAAATAGTTCAACTGAAAAAATCCCATTGATAGTTATTTACATGAACACTGGTGTTGCAGATGGCCTTAGGTCTTCCTTTTCATGGAAAACCTGTTTGCTCGGAGGCTAAAGTTCGAGAGTCCTTTTAATTGAAAAAAACGTAGTTACGATTGGGTGCATGAGCTGATATTAACTTGTTACGAACCCTGTGGCTCTAGCAGTCTAGGGTGGATGGTACAGAGACCCGTAACATAAAACTCATGCAAAGTAGTGTAATGTTAATGAACAGTGAGAACAAACGACACAGACAACCAAAGCTACCGTCAAACATAAGACGTTTATTATAAACACACGGTAAAGGGGTTAGGGAAAAGGGGCTGAGCTGGACCCAAGAAATGAAATAATATAGCCAAAACACACCTAAACTGAACTTGCCTGCCTCAAGAACCGCTTAGCTGACTACTAACCATACAAGGGCAAGTCGCCCTTGTATGCCCAAGGGCAACTTGCTAAAAAAAAAACTTGACACAGGGACAAACAAAACACACAGGTTGAACAGGGACTTAACAGCACACAGCAAACAATTGACTAGACAACACCAAACAAAACACCACAGCAATACATACTCATATTAAACAGGACAAAGTGAGATGTATGTGCTAAACTAAGTGATGTATGAATGAACAAAGTATCTGTCTATCAAAAAGGGTATGTATCTCAAGAGTGTCTATGTCCATGTGGGGTAAAGCAAAAGAGTCTCTCTGGGAAAACCAACTGACTGGGTTTTTAAACCAGGGATGTGTGATGCGATTGGGTAATGGAAAAAGGAACAGGTGATGCAATTAGGAGGGGTGTCCACTGATTGATCCACCTCAGCAGTCAGCCAATGCACTCATGACTGCCAGGTGGGAAACACCAACGAGCACAATCAGGAACATAAGGGACACCTGGGGAAACTGCAGGAGGGGAAAAACACAAACGCACATACAGGGTACCTGCATGCGTAACATAACTCATGAAGCATTTATTAATGATATTAAGGCTCAATGAGTATGTGTAACTCATCGATAAATCACAAAATGTATATAGGAACTGCAGCTGTAAGGGATTGTTGTTTTTTGTACTCTGTAAGCAGTCTTGGAACGATTAATGAAAACAAACATTGTTTTGGTTTAGATACCAGTGTTGCATTTTTTTTCTTGCATTTAGTGCAAAACATCCAAAAGTATCTAAAGTGATTATGAAGCTCACTAAAGTAACGTTCAATGATTTGAACATGTCATGAATAGGATTTGTCCACAAACGCTAAAACCAGATGCCATTTAAAATTGTTCACCGCGTTTAAAAGTCCAGTCAATCAAGCTCACTGACTGTGTGACCAATATGTCGTTTTGTAATTTTGGTGATCTTGAACAGCAGTTAAAACATTTTCAATTTATTCACTTTAATCTGATCTGACTTGTCTTTCTCAACAGGTGAAAAGAGAAGAATCCCAATCTGATTCTATCATAGAATGAGCCAATCACCCTTCAGAGGAAGAAGTGGCGTTGCCTCCCTTTGAAGAGGAGTGTCCGAGACGGCCATGTTGTCGTCCACGCTGGTGTCCGTTCTAGCCCCGCAGTGGGGTAGCCGACAACGCAGGAACAAAAGGGGCATGGCCAGTATGGACATTGGTGTGGTTGGCACAGCAACCGGCGAGGCTGGACAGGAAACCCAAGGGAATGGAGAAGACGGGACGGTGCTTCTGAACCTACGATACCCTTACAGGTCGCACTCTCTGGGACAACAGACCACGCAGAACCAACGTGTTGGAGAGAGGGGGTTGATCCTTGGACCTCAAGCCCCCGAGAGGGTTTGCGGGAGGCTGCTCAACAGAGCTGTTACTCCCACCTCTCCCAATTCTCCCCCCTGTCCCCAGCTGCATGCACCAGGGGTAAAGTCACAGGCCGGTCGTCAAGGAGACCAGCTGTCCCTGCAGAGTTCCAAACCAACAACCAATAGCCTTCTCTCCCGGAGGAAGCTTAACTCCAGTTGGAGGATCGACAGGGATGACAGGGATGGAGACACTTCAGGTGCGGATGTTTCTCCAACTGTAACTAATGACAGGGCGTCGGACAGAATTAGGGCGCAGCTTTCCTTCACCCGGTCCAATGATGGCGATAGAGAGACGTCCAAGTCCTTCCCCTATTCTGCTTCCCCTGCTTACCGAACAACATCCAATGACAGTGAAGCAGCCACACGCGGGACACGCCCATTTCCAACCTCGCCCGGTTACATCGACTCAGAGGGCCCATCCGTTACCAACCGTCCCCGAACGTTCAGGGCATATCCCCACCTAACCATCCCCAGTAAGCAGACTCTTCTTTTCAGTAGTGTTGAGAGACTGTCCCCCTCAGACAGGCCAGATGGCACCACAGTTCCCGTCGGTGAATCTCACCTGCCTTCCTCTCCACCATCTCTGTATGACCGTCTGGATTTTCTACGGAGCCAGTCTCTTCCCAGAGGAACCACTTTGCGTTCTACTAGCTGGAGGAAGCTCAGTGTTCTGGGGGACGGTGGATCTAATTCCAGTTCCCCCCTCAGTCCCACCACCGCTAACAACTATAACAACGTGTCCAGCCTCTCACGCATGTCCTCCAATGACAACACAGGCCCCTCTGGCACCAACGATAACAGTATCGATCGCCAAAGCGCCATCAGTAACAAAAATTATTTCCATGCCAACCTAAACAGCCACGCTGTCACTAGAAAACACACCAATATGACGACCCTTGTGAGAAGCGATGCCCAGGACGAACCAGATCACGATTCCGACAGAAGCCCTAGAATGCAGGATGCCTTAAATTCGAATGACAGACAACCCAATTTTAGTTCTAATATTAATAGCCCAACTAGATCAAACACTGTGCGTAGCTCAATAAACACCAGCAGGCCTGAAAGCTACACAAGGCCATCTAGCTCTAACACAACTTCTGCTTCTCTGACTGTATTCAGCCCCAACTCACCCAACACACCCGACGGCCTTGAAACAGGCAACAGGTCCTCCTCCCTCAGTAACACAAGCTCTTCCAACCAACACTTCAAAAGCACCCCGATATCCGCTACGCCGTCGGTGGGCAAAACACGAACACCAGTGGAGGTCCAGTGGGAGAGAAGTCCCGGCAGTCCAAAACGTCACCCCAAAAACAACACCCCTACATCCTTCGGTAGTGCCCGTGATTCCTATTCTGGACATCTCTCTTTACAAACCAGTGGTGCCCCCATCTATCTCAGTAGCCACAGGACCCTTTACAGTTCCCATCCAGTCGATATCACCAGAGACCCACACAACACCCCTAAATATCCGCCCCAAATCATCAAAAACCAGGACCCCATAGTGAGTAGCACCCACGCCCCCACATCCCTACTGCAGTCCCCTAAAACCGACTACACCCCCACCTCCGTCACGGCTGTCCAATCACTCACTCGCCACCTGACTCCCACCCCCTACACCCGTCCACCTCGTCCTGGGGAGAGGACGCTCACGGGCAGCCTGGTCACGCCTCCAGCGCAGGGAAGGTCCACAGCTCAGAGACCCGGCCGGAATTCTCTGGAGTCGGGACACTCCGGGGAAATGGGCAGCAGGCTGTCACCGTCTCATTCCCTTCAGAGTCCAGCAGATCCGATGAGCCCCCTGTCCCCAACCAGAACCCGCCGCAGCGTAGAGGGTCCTGCCATCTTCTCCTCCCTGAGATCAGGCAGCTCGACGTCACCCCTGTCCCCTCCGACACCAAGGACCACCAAACTACACGTGTGGAGGGGAGACTCCATGCATAACCTGTCCAGAATATCTGACATGGTGGGGGATGAGGAAGGGCAGGTTCTCTCACATGGTAGCAGTCGTGGTTCCCGGTTTATGTTTGACGGTGCGGGAACGGATTCGGCTGCACTAGGACCGCAGAGGAAGACGGCTGCCCCTCTCTCCCTTCCCGATTTTGGAAGCCATTACAAGCCCCGGTTTAGCTCCCCGCCCTACGCCAGCCTCAAGTCTTCACGCCCACATATAACCTCCACCCAAGGCCCTCTCTCACCACCTACCTCACCCCAACACTACCCCTGCTACAACCAGCACAGGACTTGGTCACAGGATGGTTCAAATGTTTTTGCCTTGAAAACCAGCAGTGGCAAAAATAATTCAGAAACGACCAGTGAAGACAATGTTGAAGTACTTGTATACAGGATTTCTAAAGTGGATTCGTCTGCCATATTGGACAGTATAAGGCCTGCACAGCACTGTCAGCCGGGACACACCCAAGACACACAAGTAGTCTCAGAGATCAAGTGCAATGTGCTTCCCTGTGCCCCCTCTGGCCCTTCACAGTCGTCACAACACTGCCAGGCGATTGGAAGTCCAAGCTGTCCATCGTACCAAAGCTCCAATGGCGGCGGTGCAGTAGCCACTGAGACGGACGTGTGTAAAATGGAGAGTTTCCCTAAGAGTGCAGTGGCTCCGCTGCAAACTCAGAGTCCAAAGAAAGGCTTCTTCTCACTGAGGAATAAGAGGGACAGTGTTGTCGGTCCAGCTGGTGCCAGTGTCCCGAGAACCTCGGCAACGCCTCCATCGGAGGAACCCAAACCGGAGGGGCAGAAGGGAACAAACAAAATGGATCAGATGCTGTGTCGACTCCGTCAGACCTTCAGAGTCAAACGCCTCGACGACGACAGGAGAAAGAGGACAACCCCGGCTCTTTGTGACAGCGAACATAGTGATGTTAGTTACGTCACCGAGGGTAGCAATTCTAGAAAACAACCGGATGAGGAGAGCAAGGAATGCGGGAGAAAAGGTAAGCATGTTCTCAAACCTCCAAACTCGGTCTGGATTGGCAATAAGCACACTTCAGATACAACTAAGGACAAGGTTCATCATCAACACTCACAGCTTAAGGGTTTTAAAGATAATGACGAGACTAAAAACAGAGGCCAGCCTCCTGTTATGGACCTTCTTCAAACTGAGTCACACAAAGACCAAAACATCACCAAACCCGGCAACCGACTTTCTCCCAGTGAGATCAGTCCAACGAGGCGTCAGTTTGAAGCTTACAAAGAAGAGCATATCAGGAGAGCCAGAAACCTCTCTCCACCGAGTGGGGTCAGCCACACTAGGTGTCAGAATTGGGACCCCAGTCGTTGTGCTACCCTCCCTGGTTACAGGCCGTCCTCAGCCAGCCCCAGAAACAGTTCTGTCTTCCACTTCAGCCAAGAGGACTCTGACAACGACAATGTGTTCCTCAGCCCAAGACTTCTTCAGAGGAAGAAGACCACGTCTCTCTGTGAGCCGAGGGACAGGGGCTCTGGTTCCTGTGCTGACCTCAAATACGGTCTGGAGGCCGGCCGTTCCTTCTCAGTGAGTTATGTTATGTCAAACCGACGTTCGGATCCTGGACGTATTTCCACAGGACCCAGGGTCGTCAGTTTCAGTGACCTCACTGACCCTGCTCTGACCTTCGAAGGTGAGGACATGACTGGCGATGACCTTTGGGTGAAAGGTGATCGGAAAATATCAACTTCAGATTCAACCGCTGACCACAAAACTACAGATGACAGCCCAAGAACTGGATCCAAATCCAGAAATGTCTCATGGAGTTCCGAGGTCATCGGCCTTTCTCCGACCATCAGCTGTGGCCGCATGTTGAACCCCAGCAGCCCGGTAACCTCTCACTTCATGTGGGACACAGAGGGTCCTCCCACCCCCCCTCCATCCCCTCCCTGGTCCCCAGCCTCCAGACGCACATATCGATCCCTCAGCTCTTCCTCCACTTCCCTCTCCCCATCAGACAGGAGGGCGTCACCGGACAGCCTGTCCCCTAGGGGGCATCTACCATCCAGAGGCTACATTTCCAGCCTTGCTGCCTTCAAGGAGTTGGACGCGGGCTCCGACAGGGACTCTGACTCAACCACAGACGATGAATACTATCTGTCGGGTGACGGCGGCAACAAGGAGACAGAACTGTAAGAGGAAATACTGTTTGGGGTGCACCTCAATAGTCTAAGGTGGCTGCCTCATTTTGGTATACCTAGATAGGAATAATACTGTCACACTTTAAAACTCAACTAAAATCGACTTGTTATTAAGCAGTTCTGACACTGCTGTTATTCTGGAATCCAAAGCATTGGACTTGGTGCAGTCATGATGTCACATATTGGCTGGATATGGGTCTCTCCCAACATGTACTGGTGATGTTTTAGTTATCAGTAGGACATGTTTATGTTGCTGGTTTGAAAGTACTACTTCGTCTCATTCCGATTGGTTTAATAAATGTCTCTCTGTAAAGCTATCCTGTCCTGTTCCAAAACATCTGCAGGTGTTCTGGTCAGGGCCTGTTTTCTCAGAGCATCTTGGAGCAGGAAGGCTGATCTTGGATCGACCCCTGCTTTGATCTGATAGCCGGAGTTGATCGTTAATCACTCCTGAACTTAGACTCTGAGAATACAGACCCCTGTTGCTGTCCAGCTCTACACCTGCAGAGTTTACCATACTCAGTTTGGCCAGGGTCACATTTCATTGTTAAGCGCTGCTTATATTTGAATGTATTATATCTCATGGAAATTTGTATTTTCTTTTGTGTCGCGTTGGATTTTGTTAATGCCTGTGTGCATTGTTAACAGATGATTATTACTGTTTTTTTGTGAATTAATTTATGTGCAAATTCAGCAGATATTTTTGGGATTAAGTCATATACAGCTCTGGAAAAAATTAAGAGACCCCTGCACATTTTTCTTTCCTTTCCAAAAAAGTTGGAAAAGAAGGTTTTGAGTGAGGAACAGAAGGGTCAAAATTAAGATACTATTGGAAATTGAACGCTTCTGTTCCTCACTCAAAACTTTCCTTTTAAACTTTTTTGGAACGGAAAGAAAAAGGTGCAGTGGTCTCTTAATTTTTTCCAGCGCTGTATGTGGTAAATACAGTATATTTTGGGTTCGTGATAAATCATTTCTTCTTTTGTATCTGCCTAATATATGCTATTTATATTGAAATGTCCTGTCCTGCAACATATGTCACCAAATAGTCTGTGCAGTCACATTAGTGAATTGCCTTTCTCCTTGTATACCTGAATAGTTATGCCTCCAAAGCAGGTTTACCAATCCACATTCCAGCTAGACAAACAATATTGGAAACAAAGCGTTATTATGTATTTGCTGCTTTAAGTAGTGCATTTAATGAGTGAAGGCTGGGCTCTTTAGCTCTCTTGTACTTAAGAGGGTGTTCTCTTTTTTGTGATGTCACTTGACATGTGCAAGCTGTTAATGGGTGTTTCGTACTTTCATCATCTTGAATGCGGAACAGAGGATATTGAAAGGGTCTTGCTAATTCATGTTCAGTTTGTGTCTGTATAGATTCAATATGGATATGCACAATAATTGAGTATGTTTTATAGATTTTCAGTCATGCAATGTTATATTATGACTCTTTGAAATGCAGTAATTGTTCCCCCGGTGCTATCAGAAGGGCTCGAGCGTTTCATACAGGCACCTGCTTGTCGCTGCACTTCAACTTTTAGAATTTCTTCACAGCACAGTTTAAAATGAACAAAACAACCTTCCCAAACCGGTGTCTTCTAATTACATAATTAAGACTTATTAAAATGTCAATAAAATGGTTATTTAGAAAATCTGAACACTGGGTGTGGTAGTGTGGTGTGTTACTCTTTGGCAGGCAGAAGAAGGTTACACCCTAAAACAACTCGTTACCTGTGAAGTTTTACTAAAAACATTTTTTTTTTTTTTGGAATGCTCATTCTCTTTTTGTAGGATGGAATGACACAGAAGGTATTGATACATTACACACCAGTCTGATAATTTGAGGATACATTTTATGGTTGTTTCCTTTACTTTCTATTAATTTTGAAGTAGAAATGTAGTGACACTCATTGCTCTTGATACAATCACTAATTTTTCTTGCAACTGGAAATGCATGCAGCATTTTATTATAACATGCACATGAATGGAAGAATGGAAGAGATGAAAGGAATTTAAAGAAAGCGTCAATACTCAATAAAGATCAAAAGTCTTTGGAAGCATTTTGAGAATTGAATTCAGAATTAAATTTAAACTTTCACTATTCCTAATACAACAGAGTCATACATCCCCTGTGTTAGTGGAACATAATTCTTGTTTTTCTCATCCAGAAGGTATAGACGATCCAAGATTCCACCTGGGTTGAACCCTTCCACCACCAATCTCAACTTCATATGCTTGAACGTTCCCGTAATTGCCAGAGACTCCTGGAACCAAGAACACAAGGAATTTATCGAACGCTGGTGACCATAAGAGACAAATCCCTCCAGATGGTCAGTTAACACCGGATTCAGTTAATGTGCGCCATGTTCTACCAACTGAGCCATGCAATACCATCTCAGCCATGCTCTAACTGGGCTATTCAACTTCAGTCCTGGAGGGCCAAAACATTTCTGGATTTTATCCTCTACTATTAATATGGGACTGATTCAGACCTGAGATGCCAGCTAAAGGCAATCAACCAGCAGGTAAACCAAAAACCAGAAGTGTTTTGGCCCTCCAGGACCGGAGTTGAATAACCCTGCTCTACCAACTGACCCATGCTCTACCAGTTGAGCCAAGCTCTACCAGCTGAGCCATGCTCTACCAGCTGAGCCAAGCTCTACCAACTAAGCCAAGCTCTAACAACTAAGCCAAGCACTACTAGCTGAGCCAAGCTCTACCAACTGAGCCAAGCTCTACCAACTAAGCCAAGCACTACCAGCTGAGCCAAGCTCTACCAGCTAAGCCAAGCTCTACCAACTGAGCCATGCTCTATCAGTTGAGCCATGCTCTTTCACCTGAGCTATACTCTACCCACTAAATTACTAAAACGTAAATTAGCCAGGCTAAACCAAGCTGTATTAAGTTCATAACTTAATTTAGTAAATATGTACCTACTATTACTGCGTTGTGTGGTTATGTGGTTACCCACCAAGCTAAACATTTATCATTAAGACATTAACATATTTGATGATGTAGAGAAATAAACAAGACTAACAGCAAACTAACCAGGCACTTTGACACCGTAAACGTTAGCCTCCTGGATACAGGGCACCATTATGAGGATATCTGATACTTCATTTGTGGAAACGTTTTCCCCCTTACACCTGTGAATTACAATGTGTTTAAGAAAGACTTTCATCAAGCTATAAATCAAGAAGTTATTGATTTATTATTGAATTAACTGTTGATGATAATAATGGTGAACATTTGTAAGAAATCCTCAACACATGAAACTGGGTCATGTTTTATTAAATTTTTTTGTACATAACCCATACCTTATTGAACTAAAATATGTCCCAAGAAATTGTAAAACTGAAATTTGCAACATAGAACTGACCTGAATGTGTCCCCGATACGATCCTTAAAATGTAAGAAGTTCTCCCCATCAATCCATAGAAGATCTCCAGTGTTAAAGTACTGGTCCCCCTTCACAAAGACATCATGCAGCCTCTTCTTTTCAGTCTGTTTTACATCCTTGACATAGCCATTAAAAGGTGTCTTCTGGGTAATCTGGGTGACTAGCAGTCCAGCCTCACCTGAGTTCAGTAAGCACAGTGGTCAATGATAACATCTTATCTTGATAACATCATATGTACTGATGTAAAATAAAGTTTAACAGTTAATATTACTCATGAAGAACTGGAAAAATGAAAAAAAATACATAGAAATAATAAAATACATAGAAAAAACAAACACAATCCATTCATTGTGTGTCTGTGGCTAGAATGAATATACCTGTAGCTGCTTTGATACAGAAACCCTCAGAGTTCCTTAAAGGTTCTTCTCTCTCTACGTCATATTTGACAATGGCATAGGGAAACATCCACTAGGACACAAAACAATAGCATGGTAAAGTCATTGTTTCAAGGTTAAACATTTTAAAACGGATGGGATGCCAGGCTAACTTAACCAATGAAGGTCACATTGCAACTAAAATAATGTCCGATACGAGCTGGGTTAAAAAAAATGCACTGAATTGCAGTTTTACCTTGTGAAAGAAGTTGACTCGTCCAACAGCACCAATCTTCCCAACGTAGTTGAACAGGCTCACGTTTCCTTCTGTTGACGTGTACAGCTCATTGACGCTGATGTGTCCGAAGCGGCTCAGAAACTCTCCCCACACATCTGCTCTTGCACCGTTCCCTATTGCAATCCTCACTTTGTGACTCCGGTCATTGTGTCTCTATGAGAGTTTCAATTGACTTTCAATTCAAATGGTTCTTTTTGTTCATATATGTTTATAAATAATTAAGTACTTACTAATTAACAATTACGTCATTTGTTTTCATTAAGTTACAGGGAGTTATCTTTTTTTTCCTAGCTTAATGTTGGGTTTCTTTAATCTATTTTCATATTAACCTTTGACTGTATGATGTGCCTCTGGGTAAAGGTGGCTTAAATGATAAACAGTAAGACCATGTCAACAAACCTTTGGTGTGCTGCAGATATATCGTAGGGTTTCACCTATGTACTGTATCACTGTCACATGGAACTTTCTGCAGTCGTCCCAGAAGTGAGATGCAGAAAATATATTCTGCAGGGCTATAGTAGAACCTACAAAAAATATGTTAAAATGGATGAGTGACAGAATCATCAGCATCATCCCAAATACCTACACCAAATGTCGTAGGAGTAATAATTTGGACCTGTTCTAACTCAAAACTCAGGAAGCACAATCCCTGCCCTTTTTGTCTTGATGATATTCCCACATGATGTCAAAATCACCCACTGATATTGTGAGCATTATAATATATAATGTACAAGCTGTTTGGAGGGAAAAACATGCCTTCCATTTCAGTCTGTTCAGGAGGGATGGACTATTTGGACAAAATTGGTAAATAGACAAATAAGAAAGAGTCGCCAACCTTTCTACCAGAGGCGTCGCTAGGATCACAATACATTCGGGGCTTACCCTTTTTTTTGTCAATTTGAGATCCGGGGCTATTTATAAAAGATCCGGGGCTATAGCCCCAGATGCCCAGGTCTAACGACGCCACTGCTTTCTACCAATAACAGATAGTTTCATAATTAAACAACAATCAGATACTCCTAGCAAATTTCTTGCTTAAGAAATTGCTCTTTGCTAAGAATCTAGTTTTTATTTTATTTTGATCATTTTTAATGAAAACACAGTGAGGTATTCAAGTGTTATCCAGACTTCATAAATAAAAGGAAACAGCTTTTCAAGATGAAGTTGGGTTAAAGCGGACGTCAAATTTCACTCAGACTGTGTATACAATTGACAAAGTAATTTTAGCCTTGACAATAGCCCGGAAATACTATAACACAATATTTCTACCTACAAAAAATTTAACCTGATGTTGGTGTCATCCAACTACTGTCCAGGTACCTCTCTCAATGGTTCCAATGAATGCAAAGAAGCCAGCAGAGTGGTAGAGGTGTAGATTTATATAAAACACATCAGAGGAAGACACTCCAAAACTTGACTGAGATAAAGACACGGCCTGCAATCTCATGTGGGTCAACACTGCTGCTTTGGGAAGACCTGCGAGAAGAAAGACAAAAAAGGCAAAAAATAACACAGTTTAGTAACACTTTAAGGTGACTTGCAGAGGTGATGCAGCCAAACAGTTTTCATTTGCCATGTCATGCGTAATAAATACTTGCACAATTTTAACCTTCCTTTTTCACAACATTTACACAGCAAAAATAAATAACATGATGTGTTACATGGAATTTTGGATTTATTTTCTTCACAAGTGAGTTTATATTTACCGCCAATATCATCTTTGAATAGGTTAGAAATAATCGGGAAACAAACAATTTCTTCACCAAGCAACACTGGACAGTGCGTAATTTGAGATCATTTGAATAAAAAAAACCTCATGTTTTATTTGAAGATATGGCCTCATTGCAACGAGTAGAAACCCTCCCCATATAGGCATTTAGTAGAATGTCCGTTTAGGAATTGGAAGCCAATTGTATTGGCTTCCAATCAAAGTCTCTTGCAGTTTCAAAATAATGGCCTCATGGTGACATCTCTGAGCTGTTTTCTTCCTAACCGGCAGCTCACTTCAGAAGGACGACTCCATCTCAGGTGTCGAGGTGGTTTTGCACATTTGCATCATTAATAACTTGACCAGGTTCTGATTTGTTATTATCACCCATCCACTAATCACTTTCCTTTATCAGACTTTTAAAAAGAGCTCCTTGATCTTTGTAGTTGAATCTGTGCTTGAATTTCAAATACTTGACTGAGGAGTTCTACGGATGTCGTGTGCACAGGGGACAGACAAATAGTCATTAGAAAATAACGTACACGGAAATCCCAATTATTCGTCAGAATCCATGCAACTTGTGATTTCCTCATCGAAATGATTTAAACCTACTTAAGCCTGAACCAAGATGGTGAATGCAAATTAATTTGTAGAAATTTGCAGGATTGTACTTGAATAATACTCTACCTGTTGTGCCTGAAGTGTAAATGTAGGCTGCAGGACTCATCAATGTGACTTTTGACCTCATTTTAGCTGGTATTGGTTCAGGTGAGGCTTGGCTAATCTTGTCGGTGAAACTCTCCATGCCGGCGGTGATGCACTGGTCGGTTAGGATGAACACCATGACATTCTGCCCTCTCAGAGTCGGCAAGATCTCCTCAACCGCTTCTTTAAGTTCTGGTTAAATGAAATGTTCACTCACCATATTACTAATATATCACTGAAAATTATTATATTGATTATGGAACACAATATCCATCTGTTGAACATGATTTAAACAACTCTTGCTGGTACTGTTGCCTAGTGATGAAAGTGTTGGGACAGCAACCAAAATGTTGCTGATTTGAATCCAGGCCAACAAGGCCAAAATATGTGGTTGTGTCCTTGAGCAAGGCACTTAACAGAACATTTTCCTGTAAGTCCCACTGGATAAGAGTGTCTGTTAAATTTCCACTATGCACCTAAACTACAGCCTACAGTGGATTGCAAAAATATCTAGTTGTAAAAGTATTGGGACTGTAACTGAAGGGTCACGGGTTTGAATCCGAGCCAACAGGGTCAAAGGTCTGTTTGCTCCCATTAGTTGCTCTGGATAAGAACATCTGCTGCATAACTCAGTTGTAAATAAACTAGTGTAGCCCGTCCCATTCATAAAGGCAGTTTTGGAATCTACATGTTAATAATGGAGAAACTATCCCACTGTACCTTCAGCCGCTATCAGTACATTCGCCCCACTGCAGGAAAAGCAATGCAACAACGATCTCGACCTCATATTGTTGTTCAGAAAAGCAGCAGAACATCCTATTTTAAGCAGTCCCAACCAAATCCACAGAAAAAAAGGGTGATTTCCTAAAAAAACTGCAGCTGTATCTCCTTCATCAAACTTCTGTGAACTATAGGCGTGGTGGTGGAACGTTGAAGCTTTGCACTGCCGCCGTTATATAATGTGCCCAGGAATTGCTGAATAGATTATGTACAGTGAATGTTTGATAAAGAAAACATTAAATATTGTCCAACATCTTCAAAATATAAACAAACAAAAGAACATCTTTTACCAGACTTAAATGGATTGAATGGCAGCAGCAGCAAATCTAAATATTGTACATTTATTTTATCACACTTTGATAGAAAAAAGTTTAATTTAGAAAAATGTAATAAAAAATCCCTGAGAAAAAAGGACAAAGACTGACAACTTCTCTAAGAGACATTCAATAAAACCGTTATACTGAATGTTTGATAATGAAAACTATATGAGTGACAAATTGATAAATTACATAAATTACATAAATTGAAGTACAGCAGCAGCAAAACATAGTTATAGGAAAGTTTGGGTAATTTGCACAGCATTTCTCACAACTTTGATTAGGGGTGGACTGGGACATAAATTAAGCGCTGACACTTTAGCCACAACTGCTGACATCAAATGTGAAATAACAAAATAATGGATAGTGGGAACATCAAAAGACCCAGAACCAAATATAATGGGCAGAGCCAAACCAAATAAAATGGGCACTGAAGCCCCCGAAGCCCCGTCCAAGAAATTGCTGAACAGATTGACTTAAATTTAGAAGCAAAACAAATTTACAAATATACGCAGAGACCCAATGTTACAAAAACTATTATTTGGAATGTATGCATTCAATCAATCTTTTATTGTAACAACATACATGATGACTTGTGTTTGATTTTAAAGCACTGTACAAATATCTTGTTAAATGGGTATTGCCTTATAGTTTATATTGATATTGCCTTATGTGTTATGTTGTTGACATTTCAGACTACAATTCAAGTAGCCTAGTCTGTATGTACCTCTAAATATCCTTTTTCCCTAATTACCCTAAGCCTTCTGTTGTTTAATAAAATATAATGTCCCCCAAAAATTGGGGCTAGTAGGCTGCTATTGCTTTATGAACTTGGTGACAACCTGAGCTCAGCCAGTTCGATAATTGCACAGGCTCATCTTCATTGGATGACCACACTGGTTATTCAAACTGCTACTACAGATTATTATAATAAAAAAATTATAAGAAAAACTGCAACAGTAATTAAAAAACACACTAATGGACCACCAGCCGGTCAAAACAATGAAATTATATAAAAATGATTAACAAAATAAAATAATAATATTATACTTAATACACCCTGAGCAAGGGTACTTAAATTATTTGATATAAAATGGAAGAATGTAATAAAAAATCCCTCAGAACTTTAAAATCCACTAAAAGAACACAGACATATATGAACTGTAATGTTTTAGAAAATGATTGACAGGGCTGTCACAGGACTTTCAAAACCTTCAAACAGAAGCGGTGAGCAAACAATAGGGGCTGAGAAAAAAAACCCATTCAGGGCAGAATCCCCAAAATCCAGGGTCTGACGTCCCTGGCTATTGAATGAAAGACAGTCCCTCTCATAAGGAGTCTAAGTTTTCATTTGTTTGTTTAAAGGCACATTCACTGCACACCACAACCTATACCCTTCTCAGACATACAATACCACTACAGTAAGAAGTTGATAGCGGCAACTGAAAACCTTTCAGACTATAGATTAATGTGCTACATGTTGTTTTTATTTGGTTTGGTTAGTAGGGTAGTAGGGTACTCTAGATGCATTTGTAGGGTACTTAGATGCAGTTGATTTTTACTGCATATCTTGTTGTAAATCTTGTAAAACTTATTGTGCTTTTTTTAAGAGAGAGTGTTTTACACCCAGAAAGCAGACAGGTGGGCTATGCTAATGCATTTTGCAATAATTTGATTGACAGTTCTGATCGCCTAGTGATGGGCTTCAGTCATTTCTTTACAGACTACAGAAAGGCCTGTACAAGCGCTTCCGAAATGCCACAGCCCATATGCCCGAAAAGGGTACTAGACAAGCAATTGTTCCTCGAGAACACATTAACTTGATGAGTACTTCAAACTTTTCTTCCAACTTGTGATTACCTAAGTAATTTCCAGGTAAATATCGTACGCAGGTGAACCTAAACACACAAATGAAAGACTTACTAAAATCTTACTCCAGTTCCTTCTTCATTTCTTTTGAGAGGATGGACTCTCAAAACCACTGTCATGCTGTCAGCTCAGCTTAAATTCAGAGAACTACCTCTCAGAACACAGTCTGTTCTGGAACTGATTATTGAAATGATTCTGATTCTGAAACTAATCCTGATTGGAACCAGGGAAAGGAAATGGTTACCTTTTGCATTGGCAGGTTTGTGACACAAATGTATCGTCATAATATCATATTTAATATGTGCAAGGCCCTGAGCAAGGGTAGCCACAAATTAAATTATTTGATATATAATAGAAGAATGTAATTTAAAAAATCCTTCAGAACCTCTACTAAAAAGAAGTTATTTTAGAAAATCTACTAAAAGAACACAGACACATATGAACTGTAATGTTTTAGAAAATTATTGACAGGGCTGTCACAGGACTTTCAAAACCCTCAAGCAAAGGCAATATGGGCTGAGAAACAGTTTAGGGCTGAATCCCCAAAAGCCAGGGCCTGACGTCCCTGATTGAATGAAAGACAATCCCTCACATGAGGAGTCTAAGTTTTCATTTGTTTGTTTTAATGCACATTCACTGCACACCACAACCTATAACCTTTTCAGACATACAATACCGCTACAGAAACGTGTTGTGGCGTTCCATCATTTTCTCCTTTATCCGGAGAAAGTTTACAATTGCGCCCTATGCCCTTGTTGCTTGGTGACCAAATGCGTTTTCGCAACCGGAAAATCTCATCACCATAATATGACATAACATTGTGACTAGGTTTAGGCCGTGTCGCAATATAATATTATCCAAAGGCCAGCTTTCTGTTTTGAACAGACCCATTTAGGGTAAGTGCTGTTGGTCATTGGAGCGGGTGTATTGTGCGTGAAATGCGACGTGTGGACTCGTTACTGTTGTTGCTGTAATAGCGGCAGTCTCGAAATCTATTTCTCCAAACCTGTTCTCGGCCTAGTACGCCTACGTTAATTAGTATCATGTAAATCTGTGAAAGACGAATTCGTTCGGTAGATCACAAAGTATGTTACGAATCTGAAGATTGTATCTTATGAATTTACAAAAATTATATGAAATGTTAATTGCGAATTATATTTTACTTACGATGTTACGAAGTAGATTTAATGTTATCACAGTACTGGGATAAGGTTAAGGGTTAAGGTTGTAAAACGAAAAAGGTTAGGTTTAAGGTATTTATAGAACTGTAATCATTGGAGTCAAGGTTGGGAGTGGGAGTGCTTCTGACCTCCGTCCACAACGCACTTCCAAACCGCACTCTATTTAACTCTAAATGTGCTTAGCACGTCCCCTGGCGGCCACTCGGAGCCGCAATGCAACATATCTTAACATATCAGCTCTCAGATTTTTACTTACTGACGTGTTCCGCTGAAACCAGTCTCATTTTAGGATGCCATTACTGGGCAAGTCACTTGCTTTTGTCTTTATGTCGTTTTCTGCTTGTACCTGTGTTGTTTTGCTTGGTACCATGTTAATGTCCTTTGTATTCACTGGTATTCACTCTATGTAGTCACAGTCAAAGCTATGCTCCAGGCCACGAGGATGGAGAAGAACCTAATCCAGTATGCGATGGAAAGGTTAGCAAAATGTATTCTCAAGCATAAATATTTCACGTGACTCCACCGAATAACCAGTTGTGTCACGTTTACAACGCCTCAGTTGTGTTCGCGTAGATAGGCCTAGGGCGAAATGACCCACTCTTTAGTACCAGCCATCTAAAGCGCCATCCAACCACCGATCTAAGCTCGCCGCACGGGTATAGCCTTAACACCACCCTGACCCAAGCAGCGCCCCCTCATCCTGCCTGGTGGAGGACCCTGTTGCGCGAGAGGATATGGTGGAGCTGGACCCACAGCAGGAGAGGGTCAACCACAGGGCTGCCAGGATCATACAGAGGACATGGAGGAGACATGTGGTGGGTGGAGTCATGACACAACCAGTGGTGTAAAAAAGTATGTCTGTCTGCTGTGGTCGCCAGTTTTGGGAAGGTCCTAATTAAGAGTTAATTGGCCAGGTAAAGGGAGTTCATAACCAACGAGTGACCGTGATTGGTCGTTTTTCACTCTTTCTGTTTCGTCATTCGGTGGTTTGTTGTGCGCTCACACAGAGACCCTGAATCCACATCCATTCCCTGTGTGCAGGATACGCGTGTGTTCCAGTACTTCAAGAACCTCGTGAGGTTCCATAGCCGCGGGGATCCACGACTCCTGCTCAAAAGAGTGAACCCCAACGAGGTACAAACATCCCCTCACGAGCTGCACACACACACCCAGGCAAACGCACACACGCACACACACACACACACACACCATTGTGAATGGTGCTGTGGTTATAATTGCAGGCAGACATTCTGGACGCTGCGGCCGGAGTCCATGTCAGATTCAGACTAGGAGGAGTAAGTTCATTTTCATTTTGACGTAATGCAGTCGAAGCCCCCATTACGCACAACACGTGTGCCGGAATGTGTTCGAAAGCCTTCGAAGATCTTCTGTGGCGTTTGCAATACAAATTTGCGCATGCTAATGTGAGATCCGTTTGTCTCACCCCCCGTAGACCAGCTTCCCCCCCAGTATCTACTATAAGATCTACACCCATCGCCCCATCATAGACATGTGTGCCAACAGCCCCAAGGACTACACTCACCCTGGGCAGAAGAGGCCTATCCCCAGGCAGACACACAACCAGCGGCCCCTGGCGCAGGACGACCGGGCTGGGTGGTACCGCCGAGTGGAGAACAACGGCTGGAGACTGCTCTCTGGGAAGGTGAAGCAAGTGTTCAGAATGACGTCCCAATGGGTCATTTGTGATATGACTGGAACAGTAAATGGAGATACTATGGTGTCATCACTGCTTTTATATAACTGCTCTTTGAAAGAGGACAATTTAAAGAGCACTGTGCTCTGTTGGTTCAGTCTACTCTGTTAGGTGACATCATCACAATGGAGACCAATAGCAAGAAGGTGGAGTTCCATCATTCCAAACTGCAGCGTCGCCAGGACGTAGAGAGGAGGAGGAAGAGGAGGAAGATCGAGTGGATGAAGCATATGTGAGTCACTGAGTGAACGATGCGTAGAGCCTTCTTGGTACATTTTTCTTACATGTTCTGTCCACTAACCTTTACACTACTTAGAGGAACTGTCCCATCACCTGAATGAAGAACAATGTTAGCCCGCCCCCGCTCCCGTGACATCAAGCAGGGCCATAACTGCTTGTCTCTGACAGCTAACCTGTAAAATTCTCACCCATCCCTCAACTGATCCACTCACCGGTCCTTCTATCTTTCCCACTCACCCCACCTGTCCTTCTACCTTTCCCACTCACCCCCACCTGTCCTTCTACCTTTCCCACTCACCCCCACCTGTCCTTCTACCTTTCCCACTCACCCCCATATGTCCCTCTACCTTACTCACTCACCCCCACCTGTTCTTCTACCTTTCCCAGTCACCCCCACATGTCCCTCTACCCCAAGATGCAGAGGGAAGATAAACTGGCATTTAGCAACACCTGCAACCACTTCTGCTATTGTCTGAGTGTGATCGAAACAGCTTTGACCTGTCTCTCGCCAGGTATGACTGTGGCGGTCTGATAGCGCGCACGGAGCACAGTGAGACAGCGGTGCTGGTGGAACGGTCAGTCCAAGGCATGATGGATGCCATGGAGAAGCAGGGACCCAACCACATCCTAGAGTGGGAGGTGGACGAGTTACTGGAGTGGACAAACGCTCTAAATTTTGATGAGTAAAACTGCCATGATATTATTACAGTTTTTTACAATTACTAGGACCCATTTCTCAACACTTAGGTCACTTTTTCAAAACTCTTCACACAGTTCTCCTAACCAACTTTCAGCTTGGCACAGCAGTTCATTTCACGTCCAGAAGGCATTAAAACTACCAAAACACTTCATACATGTCTCAAATCAACTCATTCTTCCATAACACTTGCAGAGGTCGTCACCCAAAAAGAATACTTTGTGAGTCATAAATCAATGACCTAAAAAACACCAACAACAGGTAGCATTACACAATGTTTTCTTTTGTAAAAGAATGACACCTCTACTGTTTAGAATTCACTGCAATATATGTTACAGGAATGAATCATGATGCAATATGCTTCAGTATGTTTTTTGTCATTTTTTGTCATTGAGTGATTCCACCATACAATAGTGTGTATAAACACCATCTACAGATACAGATACAGTAACAACACTAGTCAATCCTGTCTTCTGTATTTGGACACAGGTTCTCATCCACATTACATCACATTTCATGTCATCTTGGGCAATATACCTAGGAAACAATCTTTTGGCATGCCTGGTCCATCCCTGGCAATCTTCTGCAGACATGTCCAGGCATCCAGCATTCATTGCATCTGAGGGAAATTTGATCCTGTGGATGGTGGTCATAAACCTTCTGTCTCCATGAGGAAAACAATTCCTCTATGGGGGTGAGGAACGGAGAGTCGGGTGGCTGGGTCCATGTTTACATGACAGCACAGAAGGATTGCTAAGATGTCCACTTTTGAATAGATGAATGAAATTGAAAGACTAATACCTGGGTAGGTGTTCAGCTACAATAGGAATCAGCTGTGGTTGGACTAGTTGTTTTCATAGTATTTTATTTTTTTAGATTTGGAGCATATTTCAATACGGTATTACTGTAGAAATGTAGGAAATTGCTGTCTTATTCAATTTTGTGTTATGTTTGTGTTAGGTTTTGAACTTAAGTTTAACAGTTTTGAAAAGAGTACGTAAACATGCAAATTGGCCAGTAAGCACATAGAGTTTTGGTGGTCATTGTGTCTGAGTGAGAAAAGAATTCATGTAATTTTAAATATGTGGTCATGGAATACATTTTGTGCCAAAGCAATGAAAACTGATCCACAGTTTAGCCCACATTGCCTGCTATTGTGCTCACTGTGTGAAAAGTTTTGAAAAAGTAACCTAAGTATTGCGAAATGGTCGTAGCGATTGTAAAAAAAAACTGTAATCATAATAAACATTGTTTTTGGTCACGCTTTGTCAGAAAGCTGCGATGCAGTTATACCCAAAGCAACTATGTTTTTTCAATGTTTCTGCAGGTATATTCATGAATGGAGAAGTGTGGGAACAAGTAATTCCTCTGAGTCTTGCAAAGGTTAATTTATTTCTTCCTTGATCTGAGATACATACTGAACACAGCAACATGAATCAGTGGGATTATAGCACCCCCATTTGTCAAAAGGAGGAAATTACAGTCTTTCTCTTCAACATATTGGCATGGGAAAAATTTTCTTTGCCAAAACATGTACACAACAAAAAATTAAAAAAGGATAATTCTCACTGTCACTCTCTTACCAGTGAAGAGCCTGGTCCCTTCCACACTGGAGCCGTTTGGGACATTCTCAGGGCTGGATCCAGAGGACAGCCTATAGATCCAGAGGCACCTATAGAAGTATCACCCACCCCCTGGTCTCCAGCCTCATCCAGTCAGAACATTCCAAGGCAAATCTCTCTGATTGACTGGTGGGCAGGCTGAATTTCATTGCCGACCAAACCAGAAATTTGCTATACTTTTGCAACACATACCAACGGAGACTGTTTGTGTGACGGTATGCAGTGAGATTTAATTAAATGTGAACAGTAACAAAGCAAAATTTGAAGCAATTTGTGTTCACTGACACTTTCTTCACATCTCACTCTCTCAGAAATAAAATTAACAAGCTGCTGTCTGATCGATGTTCCTGCTGAATCTGTCAAACCTGTATCTGCATATAGTGTTTTTTATTTGTAGTAAGGTTTTACATCATTAATGTTCTGTGTATTGTGTTCTCATCTTGCAACTGAATGTCTTCAGCCAGGTCCTCACTGAAATTATGAATTGGTTCTCAATTGACCACAATTGTACCTGGTTAGACAGTAAAACAAAGAGAAATATGTGCACTGCAGTGTTTTGTCTAGACAACTTTTTTAAAGTAATGGGCTTAATGATACTATAGGTAGGTTATTCAGATAGAATGTGCTTCTTAGAGTATTTGTCATCGCACAAAATGTGAAGTGATACTCATAAACAAAACGAGGGGGCACCCGGATTTGAACCGGGGACCTCTTGATCTGCAGTCAAATGCTCTACCACTGAGCTATACCCCCTTCCTTCTACAAGTAAAACATGGTACTTACATAAATATAAATCCATTCTGAATATTGGGTACAGATGATTAGGAGTTTTGTAAAATTATATATGAATGACAACAGTAGTTTAAACAACAGTTCAAAAGGTGTTTTATTTTCATTTCCTAAAATATTCCGGCTTCTAATCCTTATACGTTTCGGAAGTGTCGTCAAAACTAACGTGACAGTAACCGGAAGTTTTGTACTGAAAGTAGAATCAGTACGAAGCCGTATGCAGTAGGACGTATCACAGTGACAATGGTAGCTCTTGAATTCCTAATATTTGTAGTATGACTTATGTTTTATATGTGCTCAAATGTATCTTTTTAGTAGATCACGTTTTCTTAATGTGGCTTCATTAATGGGGTTTAGGTCATTTTTCTCTTGCTGTGTTTGTAGAGACGTTCGTATTTTGATTAGTCACTCCTCGTTGAGCCAGCTAGCTATAGCAGTACATTCGCTGTATATGTAACTAGCTACTCATAGCTAGCTAGCTATATTAAGAGAATTAGGTCTAGTTACCTATGCTAATACTGTATGTCTAACGTAAACTAAGTAGATGGATTTTAAAGCGCGAATAATTAATCCTACTTATTTATTCTTGGCCGCTCCATTTGGCAATAGGAAACTTCAGGCAAGCTATGTGGGATGCAAAAAAATGTTAACTAGTAACATTAACCTAGGAAGAATTCTAGCTAATCGAGTTGTGATTTTTTTTGTATCGAGAATACACGTGGACTCCGATCACAGCTAAAGGACAGTGTACCAGTGACTGGCTTGGGTACACAAATAGGGGCGTATGGCGTTCAGGACACACTCAGGAGCGGGTGAGAGAATGATTTCCAATACTCATTCAAATGACGCTAACATGTCCATTGGTAATATATAAATTACACTTAATTCTGCTCTGCTCTCTTAGGTTCAGCAGTGTAAAAAATGAACTGCTACCCAGTCATGCCTTGGAGCTTTCAGAGAAGAACGTGAGTGACACACCAGATGCTGTGCTGAGCTAAAACCCCTGTGAAGCTGTTCTAGGAGCAAATACAAAGTTGTAATATGTGTGGAAATCCAGCACCCACACTACATCAGCTCCAGTATTGAGTGTTTTCTCCTCTCTGCAGTTTCAGCTGAACCAAGACAAGATGAACTTCTCTACCCTTAGAAACATCCAGGGTCTCCACGCTCCCCTGAAACTACAGATGGAATACAGGGCAGCTAGACAGGTACGTCTTCTCTTAAACACAGTCATCTCTTCTCTTCAATTAAAAACAAAACAGTGTGTCAGTGCAGTTGGATAATAACATCCTTTAAATCTTCCGCTAACCCATCTTTGCCTTATTACCCCCCCTCTCTCATACCTTCTCAGATTCAGCGCTTGCCATTCCTGCAGAGCTCACACCTGGCCTTGGATACTCTCAAAGGGAATGATGAGAGCATCAGCTTTGAGGATGTCCTCAATGGTAAGAGAAAATCTATGCCAGTACATTTCCTGCTAAGGATAATGCATAACAATGACATCATTAACTAAGACAGACTGGGATAACGGTTGAAGTTCAACTAGATCTCACTGCCATGTCTTTCTGCTGTGAACTGATCAAAACACTGCGTTTCCCTGCAGATCCAGCCCAGAGTGAGATGATGGGTGAGCCTCATATCATGGTGGAGTACAAACTGGGCCTGATGTGAGAACCCCAGGACATTTGTTTTCTCCTCTGTTATCGTGTGATAGCGCATCTGCTTTAGGTGGTAACTCACTTCCTCATATATGAGGTAGCACTCAAGACTTTTGTATCGTGTGATTCCTTTGTTTCTAATAAATCCTATAACTCAACTATTATGGGTGTGTATAAGTGTGTTTGTGGTATGCTTGCTCATTGATTCCCTATGTGCCCACAAGATGTATTACAGTGGTTCATACCAAGGTAAAGACTTCCAGATAAAATTATCTGAAAGTGGTCTTCCATTTTTTCATTTGAATGTCAGCCTACTAGTACATTCAAAAAATCTCCTCTTTACCAATTTATGATATCCATCATGACTACACAGGGCTTTTTCTGGGATTACAAGACATCCGTGCAATGAAAATATTGGCTCTCGTTGCCATGCGTTGTTGAACACCAATCCAGCTGTGTTAATGTCAGCATGTGAAATAAACAGACACTTTTTGTTAATTGAATTAAAAGAGCCGGGACCATTCCTGAAAGACAGTTTTCTTGTAACAGGACAGAACAGTAACGTAACATTGTTTAGTCCCATTCACAGAATTATACAACTGTACGTAGACTGTGAACAATGACATCTCAACATCTTGAGGGAGTTTGTGAGGCTGAACGTGGCTATATTGGTGGAACATTGAGCATACACAGGGATCACTCTGCAGCGGTGTCTGATTTTTGAGTTTTATGTTTGGTCTTTGGAGAGGTCATAAGGAATGACGCCATTCCACTGCACTTTTTATTATCCATCTTGACATTTCTGGTGTTGTTTTGTTGTTTGGACATTGGCAACACTAAGGTGGGGAGCGGATTTAGGATTTTGAGAAGGGACTGTGTTTTCTAGTCCTAAGGCTGTTTCTAGCTCTAAGGCATTTCTCATGCTGCTTGACGTGATTTTCTCATTTATTTGGTTTAGTGTCGGATCATAGGTGTTGTGTCTGCAGCTTTTCAATTTATTAAATTCGCCCAAAGCGGACTACAAGCTAGTGTTGAAGATCATTGAATTCTGTCTTTCTGGAGCTCAAGTTATCCCACAGCAAAGACTTCCGGTCTGTATTCGTTTCTCCTCCTCTGCGTCGTACACCACTTCACCGTATTCATATAAAACCCATAATCTGTCACTGCAGATAATGTAAAATACTCTGGGTGAAATACATCTCATTCTAATTTTTGTTTGGAAGTCTTTGTGGAAATATTTTCCTCTAGAAAATTTGAGGAGTCCCGGGTGGACCACTAGATTTCTGTTACCAAGGGAAACGGAAGCCCGTCAGAGTAGATAACGCGAGATTTTGTCGGAATCACGTTACATGTTTTTATTCACAAACATGGCGAACTACCGAGAGGCGCCCTTGGCTACTCGGCCAAAAACGTTGGACCCAGCTGAATATTTTAACCTTTCGCTGGACAAGAGACGAAGCGTGGAGGAGAGGGCTACCTTAAGGGCTCAGCTGAAGAGACAATATCAGATGCAACTAAACAATCCGCTCAGAAAAGAGCTTATTGTAAGTACAGAGTCAATGTATATGCTAAGGCTAGCTTGCCAATGTCAGACCAACGTTGAAAGTGATGATTCTTGTTAGACTGTATATTCAATCCGATTAATGCTAATGTTTGGTAGCTTCCTAACACTGTTGGCTAGCCAGACTTAAACCTGCCCCGACAAATTCTGACTACATTCAATATATAATGATTTATTCAGCCAACGCTGTTCTGTGTTTAACTCGATAGCCTGCCAATTTACTGATCATTCATAACTATAACAACAGGCAACCGCAAAGAAAGTTGGAGAGAACCAGCTGACGTTAGGCAAACAGATTGCCGTGATGGCATATGACAACGCGTTAAATTATGTTGACGTTACCTTGATGATACAATCCGTTTCTGCCCCGCTCGGTAGTTAGACAACTTGCTGTTGTTTTTATGTTTGAAGGAAGATCCTGCCTTGACACGCTGGGTGTACGCCCGTACCAACCCTTTCAACCACTTCAGACCCACCAAGAAAACGTCGCTGCTAGGGGGGCTCTTTGGAGTGTTACCTCTTTTCGTTCTGTACTTCGTGCTGAAGACGGACAGGGTATGTACCCCGCGTTCCAAACCCAGACTTGTAAAGTATAGGCATACCAGGTCCTGGGTCTAGATGTTTTGTATTCAGCCACCAAAGTGGCTAGTTTTTAGTAGCACATGGGCCACAGTAGAGATTCCTTAATCTGTTGCCTCATCTGCAACAACCTGCTGTTAATTTAGGGTGGCTCCATGTAAAGCAGCATGAAATGCAGACTAGTGTGCGCAATAAGCAAGACATGACATGGTGTTCACGTTTCGCTTTTGTATTCTTACTTTAATACATTTTTGTGGCGCACCTGCCAAGTGCCTAAAAATGCTCCATTTAGTCAAAAACTGCTGTGCTTGTGACATCACTTGAGTGCTGTTCAACCTACCCTCATACCTCGTATGCTGATCCATTGACTTCACACCATTCAGGCAATCCACAACTCTGTAACCAAGTATCCACTGACCTCATCCTGCACACCCAACCTTCCCCCAGCAGACAAATCCTTAAATGACTGGGCCTTCAGTTGTGTGGCATCTTGGCTGTATGATAAACCCCTAGTCAGGGCAGGGGAGTTTTGGCCTCACTGAAGGCACAGCTAAAGACAGTTGTTCAAAAAAGCTTTTGAGGCCCATGTTTTATTGTTCTCCTGTCAACAGGATCCAACAATAAATGTATATAACTTTTATTATTTTATTGTCTAAATACAATGTCCTGCATTTTTGATTTTATTTCCATCAGCAACTTGGGTTTAAAAAAAATGGGGTTTAGAAATTAAAAATATTACTATGTATTAGTTAGGCCTACTAAATGCATACATTTCTATTAGACTGTGCACACATTTTCATTAATGAATGTAAAAAAAACTGAATAAACCGGTTTGAGTATGCGACGTCAGAGCCAAATTGAAATCACTCCTAGTCCATCCATCTTTGTGACATGATGGGAAGGTAATCATTTTGCATTATGGGGAGTGCCTACATTTTGTAGCTTTGTCTGACTCCATAATAGTTCAAGTTTTCAATGTTTGTTAAAAGTAACTAAAGTCAGGGGAAAGTATGTGCTAGACGATCTCATCTCATCTGCTTTCAGTTTGCTGCTATTCTCTCTAGATTCTCAGTGACATTTTAGTCTGCATGGCACCCCCCCCACCCCCCCATTCTTCTTGTATTGTCATTGAGATCTTCTCTGAATCGGAGAACGATGTCACAGAGACCTGGGTACTGAGTGCCTTTGTCAAGCTGCTGTAATTTCTCTATCTCTCCGCTTAGAAGGGGGAAAAAACACCCCATATTTATGTTGTTATAAGTGGCAGAGGGTGAGGATTGTCCTCAGGTGGTGATGCTGTCTCTGTTGCCATGGTGACATTAATACAACCCCCCCCCCACCGCTCTGCAGGACAAGAAGGAGAAGGAGATCCAAGCTGGGACCCACAAGCGCAGGTTCAATCTCTCCTCCTGAGTTGGCCTGTTGCAGACTTCAGATGTAAAAGTGTTGTGGAAATAATGTCAAAGTGCATCTATTGTTGATAACTGAATAAAACATCCTTTATTGTTGAAAACCGAATGAGTGTCTGTCTGGCATTAACAACTTTGAATAACATGGTGAGCAAGGTGCTAAACGCTCTCATGGTATTTTTTTTTATCTTGGTCCAGTAAACTTAATTACTGAACTGGTCAGTCACAGAAACAAGTACAGCCTGTACCAACTAACCAAGCACTCAATACCGTGACATGGTTCAGGGGTATTACCCTAAAGAGGTCCCGGATGTAGATTTCTGTGGGAGACCCAGGGGAAGACATGATGGCCCTCTACTGTTTGCTGGGTCTCCAGTTTGGGTCGAAGTGTTTGCGTAGTGGCTCCCAGCACTTGTAGTAGCTCTTATCCAATTTCTGACAAGTCTCCAGACCCCACTTGGTCACCGCCATGCTGAACGAAGACTCAAACATGAAGGCCTGAGGAAAGCAGAAAGATATGACAGAATTGACAGCAAACACTAATATTTACGCTGTGTGTGCGTGTGCGTGCATGCATGTGTGCATGCGTGTTACCATGGTCCCCTCAGCCACCCGCTCTGGTTTGAGGGGAGCAGTGGAGTTCTTCTCGAAGCAGGCCCCATCAGGGCCATGGGGAGTCATCATGCTGTGCAGGCTTCCTCCTCCGGGCTGGAAGCCCTCCTCCTTGGCCTCGTAGTGGCCCTCAATCAGCCCCATGAACTCACTCATGCAGTTTCCTGGAACACAGACAGGGGGAGCTCTCACACCACACGCACGCTACTTCCAGAGAGACTTAGGGGCCGGCAAGTGTAGTCCAGCACGCTAGATAGGCGGCCCATGTTGAACTGAAGACAAGCAAGCACTTGTGTGGTTATGTTTGCTAGTAGCAGAATTCCTCAAAAGATTAATCCTGACTTTTAGAAAGGCTGTTTTCGGGTTAGTGTTAGGAATGACGGGGGTTAGACTCAAACGTAAACCGGTTGTTACTCCGCTCAAGGTTCTCACGGAGATAGAACTGTGTGTGAGTGTGTTCATCATACTGTGGTAGTAGGGGGGTCTGAATGTGTGGTCTGCCACTCCCCAGCGTGGAGGGAAGATGACAAAGTCTGCAATGGCAACGCCCGGACGCGTGGACTTGGCCGTCAGCACCGTGAATATGGAAGGATCCTGTTGCAGAGATGGACAAAGGGTCAGTCCAACACAGGGTGCTTCTGTTTGTCCTTTTCCACACACGTGTACAAGTGTTGCATGTAAGCAATAGGGCACGGGGCGGTTGTAGTATTTGGCCAATATACCTTGGCTCAGAGTGGTCCTTGGGCGCCGTGTTTTGCGGAGCATCCTGTCTAAGAAGAGCTCTTAGCCGTGCTATATTGGCCATACACCACACCCCCTTGCGCCTTATTGCTTACTTACGCCACAGCAGTCAGCCAACCATCGTTGAGTATTTAAACCACCTGGTTGATAAGTTTGTAATTGGTGTCCTCACCGCGTGATCAAAGGCCACACAGTTCATGACCATGAAGTTGCTCAGGTGGTATTTGTATGGTGTGTAGTTCCCATGCCACGCCACCACATTGAAGGGAGAGAAATCCTAGAGACGTACAAAAAAATGAAATAATGAGCAGATGTGTAGCACATTAAATTGTAGGCAAGATGGCCCTTGATATTCAAAACTGGGGAAAAAAAGTGAAGAGATTCTTGAAAGGAAGGAAAATAAAAACTCAATAGAAGGATAATGATGGATTTTGGAAACCAATATGCCTCCTTTTATTCTCTCCTCTTTTTTTAATTCACCTCATTCTTTGTGGTCCTCGGGTGTTACTCAGTAATTGGCTCCACAATCAAACTTTCCCAAACTTTTCAGAAGAGAGGTGCAGACAGAGAGACGGAGACAATGTACAGATATTTCTTCATCTTGATTGTTAAAACCACAGCAATTTTATATAGCAGTGCTGTTCTGATAATGTTGCTGTGAAAGAGACTTTCAATGGCAGCTCTAAAATCAATATAATTCATTACAGCTCAAGCTGTCTTCAGGGCTGACCCTTGTATCCTGTCGCAGACACGCACGCACACATATGCGCATGCACACATACACACACACACAAACACACCTCATCCTCACACTCCCACAGACATACATCATAACACACAGAGTAACATACTTGCATAAAGTACGAACACACACGCACACCCAGGGGGTCTGAACAACCAAAGGCAGGTAATCTCTTAGGCTTTACAGTTCCTGTGATAACTCTGCCAGACTCGATTAAAAACACTCGCGCACACACTCACAAAACACAAACATATTGGACCAGTCAAGCAAATAATAAGTTAATTTGAGCAATTTCATCTCTCTGCAGGAGTACCGAACAGCAGGACGATACGCAGGCAGAGATGGAACCTGCCTCCCCCCCGTCCCCCCTCCAATATGTGTGACACACTCACACTCTCCCTTCAGTCTCCGGTGGGGTGGGAGGGGGGTGCCTGGTACATGAGACAACACCGGGTCCGGAACCAGCAGGAGATAGAGCGCGAGCGCTACGGACGGAGAGAGGTCAATAAAAAAAAAGGGGTGCCTGATGTATATCGTACGCGTACATTCCCTCCGCGGGTGTGGCCTCGACTCCCTCCATCACCCTACGCTTCCGCCGGCACACAGACAGACCAGACCCTCCCCCACCCCTCCCGTCTCTTCAAAATCCCCTCCTGTCAGACTAAATGAGTCGATCCAATTACTTGCCCGACAGGATGCATTCAGAACGGGCGGGAAATCATTCCCCAGTGAAATATGCTGAAATTAATGCTTAACTCAAGCAAGGTGTTCTCCCCTTCTGAAAGGACAGGCAGGTATCTGATGGGATCTCCAGGACGCGGTAACTAATTATGAGTGATTAAGGCGGGTAAGGGAGTCGAGATGGGAGCCTGCTGATTAGAACAGACAGGCGTTACAATTCATTGGGAATGGAGGTTCAATGCTAGCGTGCAGCTAACTGCTAATAGAACTAAATGGCAGCTTTGCATTAACTCACAGCTAACTGCTAATAGGCCTCGCTAATAGTTAGTATCCAGCTATTCTCAGTACAGGGATGGCTAGCTAAAGGCATTCAACAATGTCGGCAGGGTATTCCAGTTTTGAATCTTGTTGGAATCCAGACAGTGAAAAGACATCAAGTGGGATTGTCAATCATGCACATTCAGAATGACTGCCAGGGTAGCGGGTTACAGTATGATAATTAAGATATGTGGTATTTTTTGATTTGGTAAGTCGTAAAATGTAGACATGTTTGGTGCATGCTGCAGGATCAAGTTCAAAAGGTTTACTTGTCATTTGCAATAAGTTATGGCAATGAAATGCTAAGTAGCTATGGATAAGTAGCTAATTGTTAAGGTTAAAACCCCTCTACAGGTACGCAACCATAACAGTACCATTTCTAATTTAGTAGCCTTGGTTTCAGTTATTTTTTGCATCAGCCAGTCAGAACAAGGAAATATGAATATGTATTACCCCCATGTCCAAACCTTTCCGGTAGTTTGTTTCCAGGAGAGATTCTAGCTTTAGTAAAAGTTGTTTTTAAAGTACGATTAAAAAAACAACATAACAGTTTGATGAGCTAAAACCTACTTTTAGGTAAAAGGGAACCTGAGTGAAGAAAACAACAAATTTTGATGCAGTACTTTTTGGTTTTGTATTTTTTAATTAAACAAAGTTATGCCCCTCCCAGTGGCCTCATATAAAAACGTAAACATACCCTCAGACTAGTTGCCCTTCCACCAACGATTCAAACCACACTACACTCCTAATATTGCCCGGTGTCTTTCTGACTGTGGATTTATGAGCCCAACGCGCGGCTCGAACCAACAATCCTCTAAACACAATGACGACTGTCACCTATAAAGCAACACTGCCATCACCCCAGAAAAGACGGCACTTGCGGAGCAAGGGAAACGACTACCTCAAAGGTCTCAGAGCAAGTGATGTAACCAACCATGGTGGTAACTGATGAATCATCACACTCATTACACTAGCACCTAAGTTTGGTGTTATTTTTTTTCTACAAAAACCTCTGATCAAATTGAATGTGAAACATCTTAAAGGGGGAAAATACCTTTTCACAACACTTTACCTCTGTGAATTGGTGCTGGTTTTCCTATATTTACACTATGGTCCCAAGATACAGGCCTCTTTACTTTTCCTGGAATTTAAACAAACACTTTGGAGGCGGGACTTTCTCCCATAGAGCTCGATTTTTGTGGAATGATGTGCCGATCCATGCGAGAGATTCACACTCTCAACCTTTAAGTCTATACTGAAGACTCATTCTTTTCAGTGAAGTCTATGATTGTGTTTACTCTGGCCCAGGGGCGTGAAGGTGAAAGGCAAGGCAATGGATTGACGAACCGTGCAGTCGTTTGATTTTCCTGGTGTCCTGGCGGTCTGGCAAAGTGAGTAATTTCCTGCCTGGTTGGCCCTGTCCAGGGTAATCTTTGGACGGGGTCACAATCTCAGGACCCCCTCGTCTCAGTCCCTATTTTTTATGCTGTAATAGTTTGTGCCGGAGGACTCAGGTCAGTCTGAGTTACATGCTGAGGTATCTTTCTGGATCTAAGGAAGGCTCCCTTTAAGTTCTCTGGAATCCTGCTGGATCTTTAGAGGACCTGCGCCCTTGGCCCACTCCTCAGGCCTGCTCAGCCTGATAACTCCTAGGTGTTTCTGCCCTCGTCCACCTGGTTGTGTTATTGATCTCGTTTCTGTCTAAGACTGCCCACAGCCCAACTGGATTTAGGCACCCACGGGTCATTTGAATGTGTAGAATATTTTCATGAGCGATGTGCCCATAAAAGGTCACATTCTTATCTCCACCCAGCACATTCAGAAGAGGACTGGCCCTCCCTCAGAGTCCGGCTCCTCTCTAGGTTTCTTCCTAGGTTCCAAACCGACTAGGGAGTTTTTCCTAGCGACTGTACTTTGATTTCCTGATTTTTGCTCTTTGGTTTTGTAGGGTATCTGTATAATCACCTTGTAACAACTGCTAGTGTAAAGAACTTTATAAAATATATTTATTGATTTATTATTTATTAATTTATATATTGATTTACATATTTAAGTCCAGTGAACTTACATCAAATGTTTTATTTTAAAACTCTTTGCCTTCCAAAAAACCCTTCTCCAAAAAAAAAATGTAGTTATTCAGAATAAAAGCAGTTCCTGGTAGATCCCTATCCCTGTAGTTTTTTCTTTACTGTACAGCCTACAATTTGAAATGTATCGCAATGTCTGTGTTAACATCCACCAAAATACATACAATTGTGCCTATCACACACACAGCACACCTGTTGGCTGGAGAACAGCTTGCCCTGGTACTTGTTGATGACGGTATAGCCAGTGGCCACCTCGCGGTCCTCGTACCATGCCACTGGAGTCAGGAAGTCCCTGGGATTGGCCAGTCCATTGGCCCCTAGGAAATGTAGTATTTCACAGGTGTTAAAGGGGATGCAAGGGTTGAGCCCAAGGTTTTACTGAGGCATTGACACATGGGGGGGGGGTCACACACACCTATGGGTCCCAGGTCGGGGAGCTCGAAGTGAGTGCCGTACACCTCCAGCACATAGCCTCTGGTGTCCCCGAACACATCCACACTGAAACGCATTCCTTGCTGCAACACACGGAACATTCCGGTGAGGGTGTGGAGGGACGGGCGAGAAAGAGGACGGGGCGAGAAATAGGACGGGCGAGAAAGAGGACGGGGCGAGAAAGAGGACGGGGCGAGAAAAAGGACGGGCGAGAAAGAGGACGGGGCGAGAAAGAGGACGGGCGAGAAAGAGGACGGGCGAGAAAGAGGACGGGGCGAGAAAGAGGACGGGGTGAGAAAGAGGACTAGCAAGAGAATCAGGTTGAAAGGAATCGGGCGAAACTTTGCATGTGAAGGGAAATGGCAGAGACTGAACGGGGTTGCTGTCTCACCTGGATGACACAGATCTCTTTGGGTTCCACCATCATCTTGCCAAACTCTGTAGTGACCAGAATTTTACCCTGCTGGGGAACTGAAACAGACGAAGATGGTAGAATATTGAGACGTCTTAAAGCGTTATTTAAACCTGTTGATAACAAGCACCCTTTTTCCTGGTCTAATTCACATTTTGATTGTGCCCACGTTGTAGCCAATGCACTTATAAATGGTAGTTAAATGTGTCTCTTAAACATCCTACTGTGTATTCCTTGTTTCCAGATTTCAAGGTGCCTCACTCTATGCAAATTATTTCACCGATTTTTTTATCTTTTAATATTTTAAGACACTTATTAACACAAACTGCTAAGGGGGCCAACTGTTGATTATTTGAGACCTGATTGTCAGATCATATCACAATGCATCATTTAATCATCTACACCTGTCAAAACGTGTGCACCATCAGAATGTGATCAGGACAAAGGACACATCTTAGAACTGTGCTCTTGTGGTGTTCACGCCTACGGTACTTTAAAAAAAAAAGGTATATTTGACTAACCAATGAGAAAATCTCCATCTGAGTTGTTGAAACACCTGAGGAGCAGAGACCAACAAAGCATGACAACGGGCCCAGACTTGTAACAGTCAGTGTTGGGACAGATGAATATAAAATCCAAAAAGTCACACAATGGACACACCTGTTGGTCATCGAGGTATTGCAGGTGAACATGTGGATGCTGATCCCATTCCGAGACTTAGTGTCTCCTGCTCCACATATGGTGTGCAGACCCTACATTGTGATTGACAGATGAGAGAACCAATCAGATCCGGTAAAGAGGATAGTCTACATGTCATCTAATGTAGCAGGCATGAAAGGATCTCCTGACCGGCCTTCCAATTTCCTGCAGAAGCTAGGTTGAAACAGGATGTCTCCGTCCCATGGAGACCCCACAGATGGTGGGAAGGAGCAGCTAATATCTAACACAGACAAACAGAGGGTTGAATGATGTAGGGATGATGTTTTACCGTCACAAAATCCACCTTCTTCTCTGAAGATTTAGGGATGGTGAATGGCAGCCACCGCAGCTAAGAGTGGGAAACAACATTTTAAAATCACCTCTACTGCAGGACCCTGCCCCCGTTTAGCATTACACACACACACCCGCACACACACACAAACACACCCGCACACACAAACACACAGACACACACATTCTCCATCTCTCTCGACCTGGTTAGGGTCAGGATACATTTCATCCCATGTCTCTGTTAGGTTCCCGTTGTCCATTGTGGTGTATGGCTTGTGGCGGACAGATGGCAGAATGCGGTAAAACCAGCTGTGGAAACGAAGGAAAAATTGAATTAGAAAAAGAGTGAGTCTCTGTGCATGACCAAGTGTATGTAGGACTCTGTTGTACACAAAATCAGAACAATTCAAGTCACAGAGAAAAGCTGCTCTTAACTACGATGCAATTATTTGATACCTCCTCTTATTGGTTGGCCGTGGGCAGGTGAAGGCGGAGCCCGAGAGTTGTTCAGCGTAGAGGCCGTAGGGACACACCTGAGGGCTGTTCTGGAGAGACAACAGAGTTGGGTTCAACGTCCCAGAGAGGTTTGCATAGGTGTGAGGGGGCTTGCTGGACTGAAGATGAGTGTATGGAATACTACCTGTCCTTCAGGTAAGGCTCCTGGACAGCGAGGGTCCTCAGAGGAGAACTCATTCCCGAACCCACTCAGGTACTGGAAGAGACCACGAGCAACATACAGTATCAGAGAATAGACTGGTGAGCGTACAGAGACACATTCTTGAAACAGACATGTTGGGTGATATCATGACATCATGCCAATATTTTAGCCTCTTTGTTTTAATATTTATAAGAGCTTTCACTGGCGTCTATGTTGAGGCGTGCTACTTGTATCTCAGCTGTGCGCATACCAGCAGGGACTGAGACTCAAACCTACTTGACTGTGATGTAGGCAAACAACATCACAGGGCGACCCGTCAGTCTCAGGTTCTGCTGAAGGGTAGCAAAGCCATCCTGCGCTATGAACCGTGTGCGTGCACAACAGACATGCTGAGTCATCGCGGCTCTGGGAAAGAAGGGTCTGTTTCCAATAACGCGCGCTCTCACGTGATACATTTCTTGCGGTGTAATTTGGAGAAGACAGCCCGCTGCGTATCAGTAAACAATACCGTGATATTATAGTATAGCCAGTGGTAAAATTAAACTTCAATGGCTCATAGGCTGTGAACTGATAACAGACACACAGTTAATGCTCAGAACTGTGACTTCTAAAAACGAGTCCAGCACATCTGGGCAGCTGATGAATCCAGCACACTGATTGGACAGAAGGGAACGCCCCTTCAGTGCACCACTAGAGTTATAGTAGATAAGATCCTGGATTTTATTAAGTAATAGTTAAGTCTTGCATTTTCTACGATGTTTTTTTACATTTGTTGATGCGATTGATTACACAGTGATGCAAAATAACGAAATGACAGATTATATATATATATATATATATATATATATATATATATATATACACATATACATTTTCATAAATTGAGGTAATATTGATTGAATGAAGTGTACTCTTTACCTTGAGTCCAGCCATTGGAGGGGCGTAACACGTTTATTCCTTTTGAATCTCTTCCTTTTGAAACAATAGAAACAAGTTGGTGAAAGCTGGTTAAAACGATTTAATCACAAGTGCGGTAGTCTGCCTATGCTAACCAACCCACCAAACAAGCCCCGCGTAAGTGACTGAGTGAAAGAGATGAGGGCCGGACTTCTGCTTTGTCAATACGGTTTTAATTAAGGCCAGACTTTGCCCGTGACGTGCGGGGTTCTATTTGAAAAAGAGGGGTGGATATCCAAAAAATGAGGTTGAGGGGTGGAGAGAATGACGGTTGGAGAGGTGAAGGTTCTCGAGTCTGTGGCCCAAAAGTGCGCAAAAAAAAGATCAGAGGCAAAACAAATGCAACACCAATGCCTTCTAACTTTTCAACAGTCATTAAGCAGACGTTCTTATTCAGTGAAGCTTACATAATTCGGTCCAGAAGAACACGTTTTTATCTCAGTAAAGGAATTCAGGACATCATCTCTAGTAGGGACAATTCATTTGTGAGTATTTATTTAGTTCACAAAAAGCACGGATGTTAAGCGTTTTTTTGGAGGGGTGGGGGCGAGGGGTGTTGCTGTGGCATTTCAAATAGATTAACCTTTAAAGAGGCAGGGTTTAATAGGCAGGGACTGATATTTTTATTTGAACCAGTCTCACACAGCAGGAAAATAAACCTGATTGTATATTTTCCTTTTAACCGGTTTCACACAGCAAGAAAATAAACCAGCAGCAACAGACAGTCTGAATTTTTATACATTAATGTAGGGGTTGAGACATTTGGGTTCTGAGAAATAACGTTTGACATTTTAACTTGAAAATGACAAACTTTAGAAGCCTTTTCAAACCTTGAATATGCCTAACATAATTTACATTTCTTGCTGTGCAGGAACATTTCTGCAACAACATGGCATTCAAATTGCCTTTTTGAATATTTGGGGTGTCAGGACAGAATAGGAGCTGTGTCCCTCTTGACAGGAAGCTGCCCTTGAGTTGGAGTCAGTGGGCCAACAGACCTGAAGTGATAGAACCGAGTACTCAGGTTCATGTGAAAAAATGTTTTATTTCACCTTTATTTTACCAGGTAAGCAGCTTGACAACCAATTCTCTTTGCAATGACAACCAGGGCAAAGGCAAGACAGTGCAAGAAATCACAAAGTTACACAAAGAGTCTTCAAAAGCAACTATACACAGATGAATAAGGTCCTTAGCAGGTACAGGTACCAGAGAGCAGCTCAGAAGGTTGTTCTTCAAAGAAGGTTGAGAACGTCTAGTTTTTTCGTCTTTTGCAGTTCATTACAGTCACTGGCTGCAGAGAACTGATGGAAATGACGATCAGTGGAAGTATTGACTTTAGGAATGATCAGTGTATGGTGTCTGTCGGAGCGCAGATTCCTATTGGGCAGAGAGACATTGAGGAGTGAGCTGAGGTAAAGTGAGGATTTGCCAAAGTGGGACTTGTAGATAAGTTGGTACCAGTGAGTCTTTCGTTATGCATACAGCCCAAGGCCAGTTTATCAAGGTATAAAGAGTCGAGTGGTGAGCGTTGTAGGGGCAACGGTGGCAAAGTATGTTGAGCTGCGAAAGATTACATCTAATTTTTCGCGGTGGCAGCGGCATCAGAGTAGATTACATCAAGACATCATCGTCACGGAAATAACGTCCGTGACGCGACTACAATGCAGAACGAAAGACAAAGAATGTCTGCGGAATGGGACACATTTATTCAGTTCATTTCGTCAAAAGAGGAGGACCAAACTGGGTGGCACCTAACACCCCAGCGGCATCGAGTAGAATCAATTTCCCTTTCTCATTCTTCTCCCCAATCCCCTCTCTTGTCTATTTCTTTCTGTTTGGGAGGGCCAGGGTAAATGATGGCAATTCTCATAGCGAGGTGCAAATAAACTCGGCGCGGCAGAAGTAACTGTTCTCCAGCGAGGCGTGCAGTTGCCGCGGGAGACCTGCTGTGCAAAGCAGTTAGGGTGCCGCACCGCAGACGAGAAAGCCCAATGGCGGAAAATATTGCAACACAGTCTGCGGAAATTGATCTGCTCCTTGGATAGAGGGAAAAAAAGAGTGATTTTAATTTTGCCTTCGAGTTTCGTGAAAGATTTTTAGAGTAGCCTATTTGTCACCTCTACGGGTAGGCCTGTGTTTTAAGAGGGGGTGAATGACTGAAGAATGGAGGGAAACGGTCTTCTGCATCAAAAGGATGTATCTATGCATGAGCGGGCGGGTGGTAAATGGGTTGTTATTAGGGACCCGCTGGACTCAGTAGCTTGATGGGAAATGCCTTTCATATTTAGGCCAACACACACCCATATCACTACACACAGAGTATCAGCTTGTCTGGACGAGTCTGCATGTTTATCCGTCGAACAACTGAACAATTTCATGAAAAAATATTAAAGCGAATTTCCTTGTCGTCTGTCACCGCGAAATAACCAAAGTACATTCAGATGTGATCACAACAAAATAATTGTCTTGGAGCGAGGGCCCCGTCATAGGCTATAGCAAAGACTGAATTTCTCCTTATGCAGAAAACGTCCACAGTTGAAAACACACACACACACACATGCACACACACCCGGCAGCAGCTCCACTTAACGATGATTAGATTTGCAAGGACATCCAGTATACCCTCTCTGTCTCCCCTGCTCTGAAATTAACTGTGACATAGCCTACTCTTTCTTTCTCTCCTCTCTCGCTCTCTTTCTGTGCCCCCTCTCACTTTATATCTACCCATCCTCCTCTCCTGCTCTCTCTCTCTCTTTCTCTCCAGCCCTCTCTTTTTCTCTCCCGCTCTGCCTGTGTGTTTGAGTCTCTTTGGCGTCCTACTCCACTAATGTTATGCAAATGGGTTAATATGAAGATAAAGACTGTTGCCGCGCGTTACGCTCTACATGGTGCACGCCCCCAGGTTTCCACGACGATAGTTCTAACGAGGAGCACGTTACTCAGGAGTCATTAAACGGTGGCCTCTTTGATACACAGACACACACTCTCGCACACTTAAAAACCACCTCTACCCTGCAAAGGCCATTAAAGCTCCTTACACACATATTAACACACTCACACACACGCATACACACACGCACACACGTATACACGCATACACGCACACTACAGATACCTTTTAGCACCAACTTGCAGTTTCTAACACATCACAGTGTCACAGAATAGAAAATTACACTCTCCACCCACAGAGAAAATTGCTTTGGAATTGCTTGGTTATAAAGATGTGCTTTAAGAGAGAGAGAAAAAAGACAAGTAATGCAAAAAAAGCACAGACATAATTACTGTAGCGCTCTATGGACAATTCATGCTGCTGGTTAATCAGTGAATTTACCAATTATTTACATTAGAGTAGTGTGTGTGTGTGTGTGGGGGGGGGGGGGTTGTAGATGTGGGTATGCATGTTTGAATTAAAAAGG
>JACXGI010002027.1:35938-80424 GCA_016801175.1 Esox masquinongy | reverse complement strand
TTTAAACCATCAGCTAATGATGGTTTCCACACAACAAAAATTACAAGATCCAGAAAACACAATATAGTTTGACGAGACAAAGAGACAAGAAACATCACTTGTTTAGCAAGAGTAAACTGGACAGTGTTTTGGAAGTGTTCACCTGGCCATACAACATGATAAAAGTGGCCACGCATAACCAGATAAGTGAGATTAGTGACCGAAGCACATGTTTAATTATCTCGGGTTTTGGCTGGTAAAAACTGAGTATGACTACAATAATATTAGCCTACCCCTAGAAAATGTGGTTTAGTAAACTACTAATGACACATATTTCTTGAAACAATAATAGGCTCTACCTGGTATTTCAACCTGGTCTCATTGTAATAGACTATTTTACATAAATTTATAGCACCCAATTTGATATGATATGTTACGTTACGCTAGGTTACATTACTATGTGCTACCAAAATGCATAATACGTTATGACAACTCTACGGTGTTACCCTCACAGAGTGCGAAGAACCTTGGTGTGACATTCTCTGCAAACATCAAAGCAGTAACTCGCTCTTGTAGATTCAAGTGGCTGAAAACCTACCTCTTCGATGATTATCTTACTTAACGTGTGTATCCCCACCACACCCACCACCTGGAAAAAAAGCACTTTAATTTCTCTGGCACTGACTTTGCCTACTAATGGCTTTGATGAAGGAAAGTGTTATTATTATAATTGTCAGAAGTTGGTTTTCCAAGACACCTTAAGAGGGATGCACTTATTGTAAGTCGCTCTGGATAAGAGTCAGCTAAATGACTAAAATGTAAAATAAAATGTGAATAAATTGGCTAAATTGTAACATACGTTACAAATACTATTAAAACATATCATAAGTTACAAACGCTAGACAAACATATCATAGGTTATGAATGGTATGAAAACGTATCATACATTATGAATTTGCACAAAACATCCAAGCAGTGTTTCGAATCGGTGACGTTCAGCTATGTAGATGGGCGTTCTACCCACTGGTCCATACAGGGATGACAGATTTAGAGGGACGAGTAATGGCCTTACCAAGGTCGCTACAATATGTAATAAATGCATTTTAATGTTACGGTTAACGTTAGGTCCCAGCTAACACGTTACGTAACCACGACCAACCTTGACGTTATGGATTGGTAATGTCACGACATTACCTTCTCAACGTTATCCGAAGGTAATTGCATGACCACATAATTGGTAATCTTCCTTACCTCCTCAGCACATCGCAGGAGCGTAATTACACGACGTACTGTCAAGGTAACTACTTACGTACCGGTTTGGTAACGATCCTACGTAACTCCAACGTTATCTGAAGGAAATTAATGACCACATAATTGGTAATCTTCCTTACCTGCTCAGGATGTAGCAGAAACGTAATTACAGGGTAATACTGACAATGTAACAACTTTTGTACCAGTTTGGTAACGATCTTACGTAACTACAACCGGGAAATATTAACTCCTATTTTCGTTGCTACAACGTACTTTGCTTACAATGTCATTACTGCCACCACATCGGAAACCACCTAGTCCAAATATTTCAAAGTTCACCTGAAGATCTTAAGCATCACAAGAATTCCTCAATCACCGCAATTCAGAACAATTCAAATAGTTCTATATAATCTCCCACAACACAGACGGAATGCGTACACAAATTGTAAACTGTGCACGCGCAGATGTGCCACAGCTCGAGCGTCCCGCCAGTTCTTTTTTTAAATATCTTTAACGTTTTACTCCAGTTAAAGATATTTCTGATTTAGTCATATCTGTGAGTTTTCACCATCACTCTTCTGCTACTGTAGTTAGCCTATATTAGTAGTTATTGCTATATACAGAGACATTACCAAGAACTGGATCTCCCTCCAAAATTGATGAAAAGACGAGAAGAAAACTGGTCAGGGAGGCTTCCAAGAGGCCTACAGCAACTTTAAAGGAACTGCAGGAATTTCTGGCAAGTACTGGCTGTGTGCTACATGTGACAACAATCTCCCGTATTCTTCATATGAATGGGCTGTGGGGTAGGGTGGCAAGACGGAAGCCTTTTCTTACAAAGAAAAACTGAAGTTTGCAAAAACAAACATCAAGTCCACCAAAAGCATGTGGGAAAATGTGATATGGTCTGATGAAACCAAGGTTGAACTTTTTAACCATAATTCCAAAAGGTATGTTTGGCGCAAAAACAACACTGCACACCACCCAAAGAACACCATACCCACAGTGAAGCATGATGGTGGCAGCATCATGCTTTGGGGCTGTTTTTCTTCAGCTGGAACTGGGGCCTTAGTCAGGGTTGAGGGAATTATGAACAGTTCCAAATACCAGGCAATTTTGGCACAAAACCTTCAGGCATCCGTTAGAAAGCTGAAGATGAAGAGGAAGTTCAACTTTCAGCACGACAACCACCCAAAGCACACATCCAAATCCACAAAAGCATGGCTTCACCAGAAGAAGATTAAGGTTTGGAATGGCCCAGCCAGAGCCCAGACCTGAATCCAATTGAACATCTGTGGGGTGATCTGAATAGGGCTGTGCACAGGAGATGTCCTCGCAATCTGACAGATTTGGAGCGCTTTTGCAAAGAAGAATGGGCAAATATAGCCACGTCAAGATGTGCCATGCTAATAGACTCCTACCCAAATAGACTGAGTGCTGTAATAAAATCAAAAGGTACTTCAACAAAGTATTAGTTTAAGGGTGTGCACACTTATGCAACCAGGTTATTGTGAGTTTTTTATTTTTCCCCCTCAAAGATTTCAGTTTGTCTTTCAATTGAATTGTTGATGTTATAGGTCACATTTAAGGTGGAAAAAGTTCTGACATGATTTATCTTTGTCTCATTCTTTTACATCACAAAAACCTGGCATTTTAACAGGGGTGTGTAGACTTTTTATATCCACTGTATATAAATAAATTATGAAGGAATTGAATCAAATGGTTGACACTCTGTTTTATACTGTTTTTAAACTGGTTTTCATTGTCCATGTCCAGGTGCAGCAACTGGTCCAACGGCAGAGGAAGGTGAAGATAGAATTGAAGACCACTCAGACTCATTTCTGACAACAAGGAAGAGTAAAGTGTCCGTCTTTGCTTGTGTGATTGTATTTTGTCAGTTGGATAATATTAATTGTTTGTTTCAATTTATTGTTAATTTTTTCTTCACGACTACACAATTCTTCACCATTCGAATAGAAAAGAACCCAATGAAGAGTAAAGCATTCATATTGGCTTGTGTTCTTATATTTTAATTATTTGCAAAATGGCCAGTTTGATAATATTTCTAAATTTGATCAGTTGATAGCTGGAACAAAAATGTCAATGATTGGAGAAGAATAGAACTCTACTAGCGGAAAAAAAATACTGTTTATCATGGCTATTGCCACTGAAGACCTACAGTTTCATTGGAGTTAACTAGATGAGATTTGCTACTTTATCATTCTTGATGGTTATGAAGTCCCACACAGTTCTGATTTTAATTTCTGTGCTGTTGACCAACTTGGGAGTGTGAGGTGGGTGATAAATAAAATATTTTTTAAATTACATAAACGTTCTGATTTGTTTGTAAATGTATATACTTTTTTGCGACATATAGGGCTCTTCTATATTACAGGATATGTCATGTAATTTGCTAGGAGAAAATGTCTGGACTGATGATCTAACAGCATTGCCATTATTATATCTGGGAAGGGGTTGATAAAATAAATGTATAATATTTATACATAATACCTCACTGTAAAACTAAACGTCGGTGTAGAACCTTGCTGGAATGTGTTGTGCACATTTAAGATTTCAAGGAATAGTTGGAGCAGGTAAACACAAGGTTGGAGAAAACTGTCAAGATGTTGACTGGACAGAAATGAACTTAGCTGTACATATTCTAGCTGTACGTATGGATATAAAAAATGTAAGAGGAAAAGGGCAATGAATGGTCAACTGGATAGGATGCCTGGGATTCGCGATTACCAACCGACAACCTTAGAAATACCAAGTTGCTACGACATGCTAGCGACCAACTGACAATATCAATTAGTTACGTTGTAGCGACAACGAGAAAACTTTCACTTTTCCGGTTGTGACATCGTAGCTGACAACGTTGCTGCTACCTAATTTCGGTCGCCAGATAACGTAACAATGGAAAATTGTTAGCTGGGGTATCACAGCACTGGGGTTAAGGTTTAGGTTAATGTCAGGTATCACAGCACTGGGGTGAAGGTTAGGGTTAAGGATTGGGGTTAGGTTAGAAAACGAAAAAGGTTAGGTTAAGGTTTAGTTAGCATTAGGTATCACAACACTGGAGTTAAGTTTGGGTTATCGTTAGCGTAGAAACCCCTATTATTGGCATAGCCAACAGCAGTTTTGAAATATATCTTCTTGTACTGAATAATCATTTGACCAAGATGTCAATGTTTAGTGATTATTAGTGACACACAAATGTTAACTAGCATGTCAATAATTAGCATTTCTGAAATGTCTGTGGAAATATTAACATTTTCAGCTAGTTGGTTAGCGACGTGGATAAAAAAAATACGACCCCCTATTATCGGCCACCGTCCCCTACAACGTCCACCTAACTATTTTGTTCAATAACGTTTTATTTCTTTTTTATTTGTGTTACAAATGACAGATCAGTCTTCTCTCAAGTGATTACTAGAAAGTTTTAGCTACCTTTCATGCCTTCTGGTGAAGAAAAATGGTCATTAAATCTGATCGCTTTGATATTACATGATGTCTGGTCTGTAGCGCAAGTCAAATTTCATGATTTGCAAATTTTCTAAAGCCATTTCCATACGTGACATTTTTTAAATGTCAAAAAAGTATTTGACCTCCATACATCTCTATAAAAATGGTGCTGGGCTAGCTGAAAGGGTATATTTAATAGCAAAACGTACCATTGTCTTCCAGGGCATGTCAATTTTGAACTTGAATTTTGAACTTGAGCATTTAGTTCTCCAACCGCTAGAAACGGGCGATAATAGGGGGTGGGCGATAATAGAGGGACATTAGCTAGCAAAAAAAATCACTTTTAACATATTGACCTTGTAACACCATTACTCGACACCCTGAACAGGATGTTCCTATTTGGAGCAGTGGGGCTGAAGGACAGCTGAAGGGTTTGAAACAGCCTGTCAATCGCTGTTTTTTTCTGGATTATTACTCTACTGTTACTTCACTTAACATAATATATTTTACGAATTTGGCTGTAAAAATTTTTTGTAAAATGGTTTACGTATTCCAATGATTATTACTCCCTCGTTACTTTACCTTACGTAATATATCTTAGGAATTCGCCTGTCAAAGATTTTTGTAACATAGTTTACGTATTCCAATGAGACCATTGGGTATGTTATTTTTTTCTGATTTCTGATAGGACTTGTTTAGGGGAGTAGGCTACTATTTGCCTACAAATAGCTGTAACATGGCGCTGCCTTCAAGATAAAACATTTTATGGAATTAATCACGATATTAGAGGAGGAAAGGTGTGTTGACAAGCACTTGCCCCAGGGATAACCAGTCATGATTTCCATTTGATGCCGACACCTTAACTGTGTACAGGAAGGCCATGTGATTCTGCTTGTTGAACTTCAGAAAAGTGAGATCATTGGTTAACATTGGCCTCTGATAACATTGACTTTAAGATAAGAATGTAAGTGTTAATCCCAGTGTATTTATGAATATTGCGCTTAGAAAATTAATCGCTGTTGGCCCTAATAATTGGCCATAATAATTATTGTTGGTGAAAATGTATTTCAATGACCATGTTCATGTTTGCACACATACATGCAGATCCCAGAGATTTCTGCAAGCTTTTTACAATGTTGGTGGCTGTGGGTCAAAAGAACAGATAACTCAAAAGTTACGATTGATAAACTAAGGATATCTTGGTCACATCACGTGGTATGCTCCATAGGGTATGTTCATGTAGTGGACCCGTGCGCTCACAATTGCATGTGACAGGGCAACTGGCCGATAAAACATGATCATTCTATAGCGGTTTCAAGCGCGCTCTAAATCGAAGACAACTAAGCCACACAGCCAATGGACGCATCTCTCCGCAAAATAAACGGAATATCGCATACTTTCCGTGACATTTTCGATTTTGATATTGCGAGACATGATATTGCGATAATGGTATTGAGTCAATATATCGTGCAACCCTAGCAACAAACTGATAATACAACAAAAGTAGACATTCTTGCAAAGTGCACACTGCTAAAATTCCTCAAAGAGAATTATGGAAAGTCAAACTGCCATTAGTATAGGTTCTTGAAAAAATTTATTAATTTAGCCTTATTTAACCTTAAGCCAACACCTTCTGTTTTGACAAGTAGGAATGCAATACCTGTAATGGTATATAGGCCATAACATTAAACACCAATTTATCTGTAATTTCAACTATTTACTAGTTGTTTCTTTATCATTTCAACACTTCCCATTTTACTTTCTGTAAAGTTGCAGTGTAACGGCCGGACATTTCCACTGCAAACTAAAGCGAAGATCTTCCCTCCTATTACCTTGCTATTAACCAGTTGTTTCTTTATAAACACCATTTCCATGTTACATTCTGCGTAGTTCCGCAGAAACATGCTAACTATTAATATGTAGTTACCATGTTGTTACCCAGTTGTTTCCTTTTGTTTCTAAGTTGTTTCCTAGAAATAACCTAGTTATTACCTCATTATTTCCATCATGACAAATAAGTGCTACCTTTTCATGGACGTGGTGCCATTATTGAAAACAAGCAATGTCCCTGATAATCGTATATATATTAAAACAGGAATGCCATGATCAGTGTTCAGCATGCAATCCTGAAACCATTCCCTTTCTACTTGACGATGGAAAAAGGTGCAAAACAACTCGTAGGCATACTGATAGTGGATAGTGGACACAAGGACTGTTCTCTACAGTTGGTCGTAGCAACTCCTCCAACACACGATTCATTCCACTCACTTTTTTCTCCAGCAGAACATCTCCCTTCGACTCTGAAAGTCCACTGAATATTTCAAAACAATCTACAGTGAACAGAGTCTGAACAGGAACTCTTAAATTGTTGAATATAGAACTTAGTTCACTACTCTGCTATGCCATGAAGGTTGTTTTTTTAGCTTTTTCAAGCCTTTTCCCCACAATAAATACTGCGCTATATCCACGATCTGGATACACTGTAGCGGCCTTTCCACCTAGTGAAAACTTAAGGCCACAGAGGGTTGCCCAACGGGTTCAGTGATATGACGCGTGCTTCAATAATCCAATGACCAAGCGCTGAATTTCTTTGTTTGCTCTGTCCATTTATTTACAGAATAGTTTGTCCATTACATGCAACTAGGTGATATAATAAAACACATTCTCCTAACAAGCATTATCCTAATTATCCTAAAAGAAAGAAAGATGGCCACCCAAAACTAAGTAAGTCAATGTACGGAAAAACGTAAGTTAATAAATGTAAGTATCTTGTTCTGTTTTTGTGTTTTCTTTTCCCGTATATTCACCTTTTACAATATTTACTTAGAAACAAATACTTCGCAAAAAGACAGGCTGGAGAACCACGAAATATTTGATTTTATCGATGAGGTACACATCTGATACACAATGGAACAGCAACCACCCGCACCAGATAACAAACCAAAGCAAAAAGCAAAACAAAATCCTCAAAAAAGAAAGAATCATCCACCGATACCGATGATTTACTTACCCTTGATGTGGAAATTTCTATTCTGGCTGCAGTCCACGCACCAATCAAAAGCTTGCGCGAAGAAGTAGCTCGCCTCCGAGCTAGACTGGAGTACAGTCAAGCAGAGATCCTCACTTTGCAGAAAGACCACAAATCGCTCATGGCCGCTATCAAAACTATAGACTCGAACATGACAAGGTTGCAAGCAGAAAATCGTTCACTAAAGGAATCTCTGTTGGATTTGCAAACAAGGGAAATGAGAGATAATTAGTTTTTCTCCGGCATCCCAGAAGTCCCGAACGCAGATAACCCTGAAAATGCAGTCAAGCATTTTTTACACACCTCACTCAAAATACCTACTGATACTGTGAACAAAATAACCTTTCACCAGGTGCATAGACCAGGATCGCGGAACAATGACAACAAGCGCCCGCGACCAATCATTGTAAAGTTTGAACTCTACAAACAAAAGGAAATGATTAAGAATAAAGGCAGAGAGCTCAAAGGGACACAGTTCAGCATGAACGATCAGTTCACACGAGAAATAAATGACTGGAGACGAATGCTTTACCCCATTCAAAAAAGCGAACGAGCAAAAGGAAAAAGAGCATATATTATAGTGGACAAACTATTTATAGATGGGTGCTTTTGTAATACCACTAGTATACCAAATACAATGACAATTAAAAAAATAATAATAATAATATAAACAACAAAATGCCACACCGAGCCTGCATAAATACCATGCCCCTAACCAGTTCTGTCTTCTAGCTAACAGAATTATACAAACACATTATCTACACCTAGTTATTTTAATGGTTGGTGAGCTTAGCATATCAAGTTATAATTCCACTAACTGAGGAAAATTGCAAGGATTTCTTTCCATATAAATAGGAAGTTCATTTAGCATATATAAAAAAGGAACAGGGTAAGGAAAAAATAACAGTAGAGGAACTCCTGGAGGCTATCAAATCTTTTGAGACTGGCAAGTCAGGTCCAGGGCTCGATGGCATTCCCACAGAAGTATATCCCACCTTTTTTGAAGAACTAAATGACCCATTATTTGCTTGTTTTTAATTATAAGGAAAAAATTGGAGACCTCTTACTCTACAGTGCTGCGACGCAAAAATGTTAGCATAATGTATAGCACTTCAAATAAAAAAGTCCATTCCAGAAATAATACACCCTGATCAAACAGGTTTTATACATGGCCGATACACTGGTGACAATATGCGTCAATTACTGGAAATAATAAAGCTGTACAATAAATCAAAAAGGCCTGGCCTAGTTTTCGTAGAAAATTTTGAAAAAGCGTTCGATAAAGTCAGTTTAGATTTTATTTATAAATGTATGACCTATTTCAATTGAAGTAAATCTCTTATACAGTAGGTGTAACGAGGACTCGCAAGGAAGACGTACGCTTTCTCTCCCAGCGCAGTGTTCGGCGTGCGTCGTCACCGGCCTTCTAGTCACGCCGCTCCTCCTCCCACGGCACTGTCATATCTTGTTATTGCACATACCTGGTGTCCATTCCCTCGTTAGGAACCTATATTAGTTCCTGTGTTCCTGGGCGTCTTTGTGAGGTATTGTTCTATGTTTGGTGTTGTGTACCTGTGCATTGGTTATCAGTGATTCTGTATTATTGCGCTTCAACGCTTCCCCTCGTTTTGGCGATTTTGTACGGATGTGTTCCGGTTGTTTCTCCTTTTGTTTTGGGAAACTATACGTTGGATAAAGAATCAACAAACGACAATTCCTGCGCTTCGCTCCTTTTTTCCCTGCACACCACTACGACACCTGTGACAGAATACCTCACCCAAAAAATGGAGCCAGCAGGAGCGGCTCAATTACGTCAGCACGGGGAGAGGATTGCGTCCCTGGGGAGGCCATGAACACTATGGTCCAATCGATGCGGCGGTTGGAGGCGAGGATGCCGGCCGAGCAGGTGCTCGGCAGAGGTGCCCTTGCCGGCATCACCACCGTCGCAGAAGGGGACCATCCAGTTGAGCCTTCCCCAGGGATTCGAGGGAGCTGCGGAGCACTGTTCCGGATTCCTCCTGCAGCTCGACCTCTACTTCGCCTTTCTCAACCCACACCGGGAGGGTAGGGAGAATGTCTCGGCCCTTGTCTCCTGCCTGAGGGGCAAGGCATTGGATTGGGCCAACTCCGTATGGCCTGTAAATGGACCAGAGTTGGCTCATGACGAGGCGTTCGTCAGCCACTTCCGGGCCGTTTTCGATCATCCACCCGATGGCAGGGAGGTCGGCGAGCGTCTTGTGCGAGGAGTGTGCAGGCCTTTGCCCTGGAGTTCAGGACCTTGGCCGCGGGGTCGGGTTGGAATGACAGGGCGCTTATAGATCATTTCCGGTGCCATCTACAGCCTGATCTCTGTAGGGAGCTGGCATGCCGGGACGCCATGTTGACGTTTGACCAGCTCGTGGACATGGCGGAAGGACAACTTGCTAGCCACCCGCGGACGCACCGGGAATGATCTGCCCCCTCCGGCGCACCCCCTCGTCAGGCCTGAGCCCATGGAGGTGGGAGGCGCCGCACAGAGGGAGACGGTGCGGTCTAGGGAGTGCTCCTTTTGTGGGAGGAAGAGGCACTCTGGCTCCCACTGCTACCAACAGAAAAGGGTTGAGCGGAGGAAGCCTGACACCCCTACACCGAGTCAGGTGAGTAGACCACACACACTGTCAGGGCCCTCTGCAAATCACATGACACTCTTGGTGACCTTCCCTGATTTCCTCGCTAATTCTCAGTGTAAGGCGCTTGTTGATTCAGGCGCAGCTGGGAATTTTATGGACAGCGGTTACGCACAGAGGTTGTGTATTCCGCTGGTGCCACTAACCACGCCTAGGTCCCTTACGGGCTTAGACAGTAAACCTCTGGGTACTGGATTAGTAAAGTACATCACGGTGCCCCTCACTATGACTATCCAACACTCCCATACAGAACAGATTGAGTTTCACATTATTTGTTCTCCTGCTTTTCCGGTGGTGTTGGGGCTTCCGTGGTTATCGGGACACGATCCTACTATTTCTTGTTCGCAGAGGGTGTTGACAGGGTGGTCTCAGGGGTGTCAGGAGAGGTGTCTAGGTGTTTCCGTTGGTGCAACATCGGTGGAAAGTCCAGACAATGTCTCCGCAGTGCGCATTCCTCCGGAATATGCCGATTTAGCATTGGTATTTTCAAAAACCATGGCTAGCAAATTACCACCACATCGGTCTTGGGATTGTGAAATAAACCTAAAGGTAGATGCTGTGCTGCCTTATTGTCATGTGTATCCCCTGTCGCAGGCAGAGACCGCGGCGATAGAGACCTATGTGGCCGAATCCCTGCGGCAGGGACAGATCCGCCGTTCCACCTCTCCCGCCTCCTCGAGTTTCTTTTTTGTGAAGAAGAAGGAGGGGGGTTTGCGTCCATGCATTGACTACAGGGCGTTAAACAAAATGACGGTACGGTACTCCTATCCTATTCCCCTGATTTCCAATTATATCGAGTCAATGCATGGGGCTTGCTTCTTCACAAAATTGGACCTCAGGAGTGCGTACAATTTGGTGAGAATCCGAGAGGAAGACGAGTGGTTGACAGCCTTCAGCACCACCATGGGGCACTATGAATACCTGGTGATGCCGTATTGGTTAATGAACGTGCCGGCAGTGTTTCAGTCCTTTGTGAACGATGTGTTTAGGGACATGCTGGGACACGGAGTGGTGGTTTACATCGATGACATCCTTGTGTATTCTGCCACGCGTACTGAACATGTGTCTCTCGTTCGCAGGGCGTTGAGGCGGTTGTTGGAGCATGGCCTATACGCTAAAGCAGAGAAGTGCGTGTTCTTCCAGCAAGCCGTTTCCTTTCTCGGGTCTCAAATTTCCACCGGAGGGGTGGAGATGGAGGTTGATCGCGTGTCAGCCGTGCGTAATGCCCACTCCTACCTCAGTTAAGGCGGTACAGCGGCTTATTGGGTTTGCCAATTTCTACCGTAGGTTTATTCGGGGCTTCGGAAAGGTAGCGGCTCCTATTACATCCTTGTTGAAGGGTGGGCCAAGCCGGATTATCTGGTCGACCGGGGTAGACAACGCATTTCGCACCCTGAAGAGAATGTTCACCTCTGCTCCAGTTCTGGCTCACCCCGATCCGTCACTGCCGTTCATAATGGAGGTGGATGCCTCGGAGATGGGAGTAGGTGCGGTTTTATCCCAACAGTCGGGTACCCCTCCTAAGCGTTGCCCCTGTGCTTTTTACTCGCGGAAGCTCAGTGAGGCGGAGTGAAACTATGGCGCCGGTGATAGGGAGCTGCTAGCTGTGTTCAGAGCCCTGACTGTTTGGAGACATTGGCTCGAGGGAGCGAAACACCCGTTTGTAGTCTGGACTGACCACCGTAACCTGGAGTACATCCGGGCGGCGAGGAGATTGAATCCTCGCCAGGCCAGACGGGCATTATTTTTTACCCGGTTTGATTTCACGCTTTCGTACATTCCGGGTACTAAAAATGTCAAGGCAGACGCGCTGTCCCGGCTATACGATGCGGGTGAGAGGCAAGTGGATGATACACTGATTCTGCCTGCCTCTTGCATTGTGGCGCCGGTAGTATGGGACGTGGACGCGGACATTCAGCGTGCAGTACGCAGCGATCCTGGGCCACCTCAGTGTCCTGCAGATCGCCAGTACGTGCCGCTGGATGTTCGTGACCGTCTCAAGTACGGGGACCACACGTCCCCTTCCACGGGTCATCCGGGCATAGACCGGACAGTGCGCTACCTTACCGACAAGTACTGGTGGCCTGGTCTGGCCAAGGATGTGAGGGTGTATGTGTCCTCCTGTTCGGTGTGCGCTCAGAGTAAGGCACCTAGACAACTTCCGGCGGTACACCTCCCTTTGCCCGTTCCACAACGACCATGGTCTCACTTGTCAGTTGATTTTTTTAACTGATCTTCCCCTCTCACTAGGCAATACCACGATCCTGGTTGTTGTAGACCGGTTTTCAAAGGCCTGCCGATTCCTCCCTCTACCCTGTCTCCTGACGGCTCTACAAACCGCGGAGGCACTATTTACTCATGTCTTCCGGCACTACGGGGTTCCGGAGGACATTGTCTCTGACCAGGGTCCCCAATTTACATCTAGGGTCTGGAGGGCCTTTATGGGCCGGCTGGGGGTCTCGGTCAGTGTCACCTCCAGGTTTCACCCCGAAGCTAATGGGCAGGTGGAGCGTGTGAACCAGGATCTGGGGAGGTTCCTGAGGTCCTATTGCCAGGACCGGCCGGGGGAGTGGTCGGAGTTCCTGCCTTGGGCAAAGCATGCGCAGAATTCGCTCCGCCACTCCTCCACAACCATGACCCCTTTTCAGTGTGTTCTAGGGTACCAGCTGGTCTTGGCACTGTGGCAGAGCCAGCCCGAGACTGGGACTCCAGCAGTGGACGACTGGTTCCGGCGGAACTGGTTCCGCCAGAAGTCTGCTGCTGATCGCTGTCGTAGCGAAGCCCCGGTCTACGCTGTGGGCGATCGGGTCTGGCTCTCGGCCCGGAACCTCCCTCTCCGCCTGTCCTGCCGGAAGCAGGGTTACACCTTATAGGTTACACCTTACCCCTGACTACAAAATTAATGCCTCGTTTCACGTCTCTCTCCTCAGGCCGGTGGTGGCTGGTCCCCTCCAGCAGTCTAAGGTGCAGGAGGTCCCTCCACCACCTCTGGACATCATGGGGGGCCCGGCGTACTCAGGGGTCTGCAGTACCTGGTGGAGTTGGAGGGGTACGGCCCGGAGGAGCGTTGCTGGGTGCCGGCGGTGGATATTCTCGATCCGGAGCTCCTCGCCGACTTCCATCGTCGGTGCCCTGATCATCCTGCGTGGCGTCCTCCGGGTCGGCCCTGGGCCGGTGTGGACACGCTGCCGGAGGCGCGCGTCAGGAGGGGAGTACTGTAACGAGGACTCGCAAGGAAGACACATGCTCTCTCTCCCGGCGCGGTGTTCGGCGTGCGTCGTCACCGGCCTTCTAGTCACGCCGCTCCTCCTCCCACGGCACTGTCATGTCTTGATATTGCACACACCTGGTGTCCATTCCCTCGTTAGGTAACCTATATTAGTTCCTGTGTTCCTGGGCGTCTTTGTGAGGTATTGTTCTATGTTTGGTGTTGTGTACCTGTGCATTAGTTATCAGTGATTCTGTATTATTGCGCTTCGACGCTTCCCCTCGTTTTGGAGATGTTGTACGGATGTGTTCCGGTTGTCTCTCCTTTTGTTTTGGGAAGTTATACATACAACTATACGTTGGATAAAGAATCAACAAATGACAATTCCTGCGCTTCGCTCCTTTTTTCCCTGCACACCACTACGACACCTGTGATAGTGGGTAAAGGTGATGTATAGTGACCCCAAATGTAGAATCATAAATAACGGTTTTCTTTCAAACAGTTTTAAATAAGATAGGGAAGTAAAGCAGGGATGCCCATTATCCTCATATTTATTCATAATAGCCATAGAAATCTTAGCCGGCAAAATTAGAACCAATAACAAAATTAAGGGTTTGGAAATCCAGGGATTAAAAACAAAAGTCTCCATGTATGCGGATGATTCAAGTTTTGTCATATCGCCGAATACAGAATCACTATCCTGTCTCATTAAATATCTAGAACATTTTTCAAATCTATCTGGATTAAAACCCAACTATGAAAAGTGCACCATACAGTATTACACATTGGATCAGTAAAGGATACTCCTCTTACACTTCCATGTGAACTTCCAATCAAATGGACTGATGGGACATGGATGTCCTTGGTATACATATGCCCCAAAATATTGAAAATCTTGTTTCTAGTAACATTGACAGGAAAATTACCAAAGTCAATCGCATATTAAAACCTTGGACAGGAATGCATCTAACTATTTATGGCAAAGTTACTCAACTCACTTGTATTATCCCAGTTCACCCATTTATTCATGACACTCCCTACGCCTGGAGAGTCTGTTTTTAAGTCCTGTGAAAAGAGAATATTTGATTTTATCTGGAATGGTAAGCCAGATACAATAAAATTAAAATATTTATATGATGAATATAAAATGGGTGGGGTCAAACTAATAAATATCAAAGCTTTCAATCAGTCACTTAAAGCATCAATTATACCAAAACTCTGAATTCAAACCGGTTTTCAAGTAGACTAATAAGACAGGCCCATCCCATGTTTAAAGACGGGCTCTTTGCCATGCTGCAGATTAAAGTGTGCCATTTTAAACTGATAGACTATGGTACATTATATGAAACATCAATCTTTATGAAGGAATCTATACAAAGCTAGTTACAATTCCAATTCCATCCTCCTTAACAGCTTGAACAAATCTTACACCAAATTATATGGCCAAACTCAAATATAATAATTGAAAACAAGCCAATTTTCATTGAAAAAATGTACAAGAAGTGTATCTTGTTTCTTAAAGACATCATAAACAAAGACGGGAAACTTATCACTCATGAGCAACCCAAACAAGCATATGGTGAAATATGCTCACTTCAGAGGTATAATGAACTCATTGCAGCCATACCAGAAAAACAGAGAAAGAAAATTATAACTCTAGAAAGCAATGAATCTCCTGGTCACCCAAATGTATCTCTTCCATCTTGCTACAAAAAGTCTGACTGCGACACCCTACAGTATTCAAAACATTTGGGAAAATCTTTATGATATTCCAATCCCATGGCAACAAGTGTATGGACTAGTATATAAAACAACTACTGATGTGTCTCTGAGAGCCTTTCAGTTTAAATTGTTGTACAGAATTCTGGCTACCAAAAAAATGCTTAAATTATGGGGAATTGAGCAGTCGTCCGTGTGCAGACTTTATCAGGAAGAAACAGAAACAATAGATCATCTATTTTGGTACTGTCCTACAGTATAGTGGCAAAATTCTGGAGTCATGTTTGGTTATTGTGTCACAGAGTCCCCTTGGAAGCTAGTTTACAGACAGTCATATTGGGTGACCTGAGAGGCAATGCTCAATTAATTGAAAACATGATTCTTCTCCTTGGTAAAACATTCATTTTCAGGACCGCATCGGTGGACGCCTTGAGCCTCGACAGATTCAAATATGTTGTAAAGAATAGTAAGACCGAGAAATATATTGCTGCTGGTAATGAAAAAATGTTAGTCTACTGGGAAAGATGATTGCCTCTTTGGAATCTAGGGACTAATGAAATTACTAGAATAAAATGTGTGTGTATAAATAAGTGTATATGTGTACATGTATGTATGTATGTATGTATGTGTGTTTTTGTGAATAAAAATTATGGATTAATCCCAATGAGATTCCGCTGGTAATCTCGGGAAGATAAATCTTTTCATTATACAAGTGTGTCTGAACACGCAACATGTTTTTGTAGTCCGGTGGCGGTTTTGGCTTGTGCTCTGGGGGACTTCGGATGCTGAGGCATGTGGGTGGTGCTCCTTTTTTTATTGTAACACATGATAAAACTGCTGTGTGCTACAGGCTGCTCGAGAAGTACTCTTGCAACATTTATTATATCCTCCAATTCTCCCTGATATGTGATCTGAAGTGTGGCCAGTGAAGAGGGCTGTTAGCCAATGATGGGTAAGATCCCAATTGTGATATCTAAGACAGGCACAGTAGTGCATCTGGCCACAATCCACAAAATACAGTTGTGCTCAAAAGTTTGCATACCCTTGGAGAATTGATAATATATGTACCATCTGTAAAGAAAACACAAGTGAGCAGGCAAAACGTCTTTTATTTCTCATGGGATTCACATTCAACTGTAGGTCATAGAATGGCACAATCATAAAACAAAACATGGCAACAAAGAAAAATATTAACTGACCCCTGTTCAAAAGTCTGCATACCCTTAGTTCTTAATACTGTATAATGACAGCGTGCAGTCTTTTGTAATAGTTGTCTTTGAGGCCCCAAATTCCTGCTGGTGGTATAGCTGTCCATTCATCTTGGCAAAATGCCTCCAGGTCATGCAAAGTCTTTGGCCGTCTTGCATGAACTGCACGTTTGAGATCTCCCCAGAGTGGCTTGATGATATTAAGGTCAGGAGACTGTGATGGCCACTCCAAATCCTTCACCTTTTTCTGCTGTATCCACTGGAGGCTCAACTTGGCGTTGTGCTTAGGGTCACTGTCATGCTGGAAAGTCCAAGAGGTTCCCTTGCGCAGCTTTCATGCAGAAGAATGCAAATTGTCTGCCAGTATTTTCTGATAACATGCTGCATTCATCTTGCCATCAATTTTCACAAGATTCCCTGTGCCTTTAGAGCTCACACACCACCAAAACATCAGTGAGCCACCACAATGCTTCACAGAGGGGATGGTATTCTGTTCACTATAGGCCTTGTTGACCCCTCTCCAAACATAGCACTTATGGTTGTGACCATAAAGCTCTATTTTGGTCTCGTCACTCCAAATTACAGTGTGCGAGAAGCTGTGAGGCGTGTCAAAGTGTTGTCGGGCATATTGTAACCAGGCTTTTTTGTGGCATTGGCACAGTAAAGGATTCTTTCTGGCAACTCGACCATGTAGCTCATTTTTGTTCAAGTATCGTCATATTGTGCTCCTTGAAACAACCACACCGTCTTTTTCCAGAGCAGCCTGTATTTCTCTTGAGGTTACCTGTGTGTTTTTTTTTGCATCCCGAGCAATACTTCTGGCAGTTTTGGCTGAAATCATTCTTGGTCTACCTGAAATTGGCTTGGTATCAAGAGATGCCCGAATTTTTCACTTCTTAATAAGTGATTGAACAGTACTGACTGGCATTTGCAAGGCTTTGGATATCTTTTTAAAGTTCCATTACCTTGTTACGCAGGTCTTTTGACAGTTCTTTTCTGCTCCCCATGGCTCAGTATCTAGCCTGCTCAGTGCATCCACGTGACAGCTAACAAAGTCATTGACTATTCATGCACAGACACTAATTGCAATTTCAAAAGCCACATGTGTGGGAAATTCACCTTTATTTCCCACTTTCATCTGTGTGTCACCTTGTGTGTCTGTAACAAGGCCAAACATTCAAGGGTATGTAAACTTTTGATCAGGACCAAAAAGAGGCGGTGATCAGGACCAAAAATGATGCTATTAATGACAGTATTCAGCATTGACTTGGTTAACATTAATGACATTATTCAAATTGAGTTCTTTCTGGTAGCCTCACCCAACACTCTTCTGACACACGAACACGGTCAAAACTGTTTTGCTTCCCCCATTGAGACAAAACCCTGGTTTCCTGTACCTTTACTCAATACAGCTCCTGGTGTTCACATATACAGCTCCTGGTGTTCACATATACATACAAACCACAAATATACAATTATACATAAAATGGCTCCAAAATACGGCAAGCACAAAGAGGGACTGATCTAGTAGCCAATATGTATTGTCTTGGAGCTAATTGTTAATGTCCTATGTGGATCTCCTGAGCTGTAGTTCTAGCACTAGGGATTGTGGGAATGTAAGTTGTATCTAAAAAAGAGAGAATCTAAAGATATTTTACTTCAAATCAGTTTTCAAGTAAAGCGTTCAATATATCTATCCTATGTTTCCCCCTCTGTTCCCATTATTGAGTAAGTTAATAAAAAAGAGCTAAAACAACATAAAAACTGGCGACGAGGATCGGCGAACTTGTGCTGCAGTTATTTTGTGTGGACGACGGTGACAAATCAACAATACATTGCGTTCCCCATTCGTCGATGCTTGCTGGCTGTGAAAATGTGCATGTAGCTGGCTGGGGCTTACTTGATTTGAAAGAGAGAGGAGAGTAGTTGCAAACACAACAACAAGCAGTGAGTAAGATTCAGTAAGCTAGCTTTCCATAGTAACTGCCGACTGGACATGGCTGAGGACTGTGAAAGTAGTAAAAAGTAGAATTACTAATAATAATAATGATTAAAAAACAGATGATCAAAATGCCATGAACTGGAGCAATTGGCCACTTTGACGAAACAAAGATATAGAGTGCTTATACTGAACTCCTTGGATTTTTTTGCAACAGCCAATTACATTAAACACGATGTTAAAGTGGCAACGTTCTTTAGTGTGATGGGAGCTAAGACCTTTAGCTTGCTAAGGAGCTTAATTCAACCTAATAAACCAGGTGACCTGTCATTTGAAGACAATGTATGAGTCCTGGAAGGGCATTTTTGCCCCAGTCCACTTGTAATTACAGAAAGATTTAGGTTTCATAAAAGAAACCAAGAGGAGGTTGAATCCATTGCTCAATATGTGGCTGTGCTTAAGAGACTAACTGAACATTGTGAATTCAATCCAACATTAAATAACACTATACATGATCAGCTTGTGTGTGGTTTAAGGAGTGAATCAATCCAAAAGCGTTTACTTGCTGAAGATAATCTTACCTTAGAGAAAGCGATTGAGGTTGCCATATCGATAGAGCTAGCTGCAAAAAAAGCACAGCAGCCTGACTGCCCAAAGGCAAGGGAACCGAAGATATTTTACTTTGAGATGATGCAGAAAACACCTGTGACAGCTCACCAGATCAAGAAGGAAACAGAAGGGGATCTGACACTGTCCAGAGTGTTCGATCGAGTAAAGAGAGGGGATTTAACGGGTATTGCACGTGCATCACCAGACCTTCAGCCTTACATTTCACAGGGGGAGGAGTTGACAGTGACCACTGGATGCTGACTCTGGGGCATGTGCGTCATTATACCACCAAAGCAGAGAAATCCAGTCCTGGACGAGCTGCACTCTGGACATTGAGGCATTGTTCGTATGAAGGAGTTAGAGCATAGCTATTTTTGGTGGCCATGACATCAAAGTCAAAGCTAGATCCTGCAAATTATGTCAAAACATCTAAAACACGCCAAGTCTAGCACCACTGCATCAATGGGAATGGCTAGTGAGTCTGTGGCAGCGTGTTCATCTGGATTTTGCAGGACCAGCAGATGCGGCAATGATATTAGTTGCCATTGACGCTCGTTTGAAATGGCCTGAGGTCTCAGTCATGTCCACCATAACGTCTGAGAAGATCATTGAGTATTTGAAAGAAATGTTGGCACGTCTGGGACTGCCGGAGCAGATAGTTACAGACATTGGGCCTTCGTTTGTGCCTAAGGAAGTGGACACAAACTTTTCCTGCAAAACAATGGAATCCAACACATCCTTTCCTGTGCCTATCATCCAACCACAAATGGACTTGCGAAGAGAATAGTTCAGACAATCAAACATGCTCTCAAAGCATCTAAAAGCGAAGCACCACTAAAGCAGGGCCTTGACACTTTCCTGTTTAAGTATTGAAATACTCACCATGCAACAGCTGGAACATCTCCTGCTAACCTGCTCCTGAAAAGACAACTCAGAACTCACCTGGACCTTTTAAGACCTACACCGACCAAAACACTGGTTCAAAATAAGCAGCAAGATCAAGTCAACCAGCAAGCTAAACGGTCTAAAGACAGACAATTCGCAGTCAGAGATTCAGTTCTTGCACGCAACTACACTACCAAGGAAAAGTGGATATCTGCCACTGTTTTTCAACAGACTGGGACTGTCTTATACAGAGTATGCACTCAAGACAACCGGACCTGGCGAAGACATGTTGCTCCCTCGAGAACACACCGCTATGATCCCTGGTGCTGAGCTGCCAGAGTTTACCTTCACAAGGTGAGCTAACACACCACAGGAACGAGTAAGCATCCGTACTAGCCCCAACGTCACCACTGTCAACTGAGGCTACACCTCCAAGTGCCACTGAGTCTCAGCTTGAGGCTACAGTATGCCTTCACCTGTGTCTGATTGTCTGCTACGGCACAATCCACCAAGAGATAGGAAGCCTCCTGAACTTCATAGAGAATGCTAACCCCAAAGAAAAGGACAGAATAATTCTCTTGGGGTTTAGTAGTCTACCCTCTCTCCCAAGTTAAAGTATTTTCTATTGTTATGCACATGATCATTTCAGAGGGAGGAAATATGTTATGTCTTGGAGCTAATTATTTATGTCCTATGTGGATCTCCCTAGCTGTAGTTCTAGAGCTAGGGATTGTGGGAATGTAAGTTGTATCTAAAAAAGAGAGACTCTACCTGACCTCATGTAAGGTACAGTACAGTTTTCCAGTACAGTGTTTGATATATCCGTCCTATGTTTCCGCCTCCGTTCCTATTATAACTTTCTACTGTGTTGTGTTTTAAAAAGAAGCTAAAACACAACATAGTATAAAGGTGTTATAGAAAGAAGGTATGTTCTGCTAGTCAATATGTAAATTCAAAAAATCTGACAGATAGGCTACAGAAATGTAATCGATTACAAAATTAAATGACCCTACCTTGGACTTAATTAAAAAAAACTGTAAACCCTCCTGAAGGCCGAAATTAAAAAAGCATGAACCTCCCCCATTTCCCTCGGTGACTCATCATGTAAAATTCCAATCTCTCTCGAACAAAGATATTTTGCGTGTCAGTAATTAAGACATAGTCATTCTAAAATATATGGAACATTCATTCAGTGTATAAACAGCTGGTAATATGCGTTTGGTATTCTGCAGAGCAAAGCCAAAAGCAATATTGGATTGATTAAATGTGTTTACCAAACCAATTTATTTTAGAGCCTTGAAGATCCAATAAAGGGAGAGCAATGAGCAAAAACTAAAATACTGGTAAATGCAATTTAAGCATTGACCTACAGTTGAACTCAAAGCTTTGCTTGAATACAAGCTGAAATTTGCAGTTTGCCGTTTTTGTTCAATGTGAAAAATTTGAACATTTTCATGCTTATATACCAAATAGTAAAATCTTTAAGCTTACTTATTGGATTAAGCAAACCTGATGTAGGTAACTCCAATGCTGTTTGTTGGTATAGCGATGGTTTTATCATCGCTATACTTACCACAGCGCATAGTGGGCCACCAGCCTGACGATTTGCGGTAGTGTGGCCCACTCTCCGAGCACCATTCATAACTGACATTCTTTCTCTCTCTCTCTCTTACACACACAATCGCTGCTAACTGGGCTGGCACACCCCCGCGGCCCACAACAAACGAACATCCCTCTGTCAGTCACCTGACCTGACATAATTACAACTATATCGGAGAGACAGACTGACAAGTTAAGAGATGGAGAACAAAAAGAGAAAAGGAGAACTGGAAAAGGCAAGGTTTAAAAAAGAAAGGCATTGTAGCAAGACATGACCAACTTTTAATGTAATTTATCATTTTTTATTAGGGCTGTCAAAGTTAACAAAGTTAAAATACCGGCCTAGTGCTGGTCATTTTTTTGTTGCTGTTAACGCATTTTACATTTTTGAGGATGAAACAGACCCTAAGCGGGAGCTTTCGGGATTGCAGTACTCGCCTGCACATGTTGTTTAGGCTATGGGTAACTTTATTGGCGGTTGACTTGTCCTGAGCGCTTCACAAGTATTGTTTTCAATATATCATAGAAGAGTAGGCACTGGTGTCGTGAATTCTCGGCTATAATGTTTACCCGGCTCTAGATAATAAATCCTGTCTAACATATTAGTGGTCTACACATCCGTTAGTGCAATGCATGCGTGGAAACTGGAATATCTCTCCTCGCGTCCCGCGACCAAATCTCCCTCCAAAAACCTATCAAACGCTTAAGTCGGACCCTCTTCACCATCTGGTCCCGAGATGTTGTGTTTCGTGAATCCACCTGCTAACACCTTGCATGTTGATGGGTAAATTGTCAATATTTATTGTTTTAGCTAATCTAAGATAAGTATTATCCTAATGTCGCGTTCCCACCAAAGCATATTCTAATAGTGGAATTAACAAACAACTTGCTTGCTCGGCATAAATTACAGATCTCCCCTGATTAATATTTGTAGATAAACATCTCTAGCAACCTTGACTATTTTATGCCATTGCCCATTCAAGTAGCCAATTTTATTGTGAATCATTTAATAGAGACACAAGTATTTGGTTGTGCCTAACCATCCATCAGGAAAGATAATGTTTACAGGCCCCCACCTGAAAACCATTCTAACCACATTTCAGGCTAATCGTCAAAGTACAATATCTTGAAAAGCTTTGGTTTAGGCCTGATGTGTTGGATCAAATGCCTGCACACCTGCATATATTTAATATATGCACTGATTTTTAAACAGAAAAGTGTGTATTAAGGGCAAAAATTTAACACATTCTAAAATCTAAAAAAATCGATTTAACTACAGAAGATTGAGATTAATCAGGATTGATTATTTATTTCACCTGACAGCACAACTTTCTATATATTTTCCTGTTCTTATTTTTTGAGATTTTTTATTTAAAAGGTTTTCTTTATCGTTATCTGTATTTATATTTGTAATATAATATAGTTAAGTACCCCCAAAAAGCATGCATTTTTCAGTAGTACATCATGCCCCCCCCTCCCAAATGGGCTGTGAACCATGCAACTCCCTGGCTGAGTCACACCCTGCTCTGGCCCTGGGTACCTCCCACCGTTAGAAACAAGATATTATGTTTTTTAGGGGAAATGGAAGAAGAGCAGGTGATGTGTCTTCATCTTTCGGAAGTTAGCATGACGACACTTGATCTTAACTTCTTACTCCTCCACACATTCTGAAGTGGTTGAACAGCCCAGGTGAGAAACCCACCAACAGTTTTCTCCCTCTCTTGTCAGTACCATAAAGTAATGTTATGCTTAGCTATGAAGCCAAGGCTGCACAGAGTAAAGCAGGGTAGTGAGTCTGTGTTGTTGTGTATCCTGTAATTATTTATTTGCATTACTGGCCTACCATAATAAGTTATGGGGCATTTCACTGGACAAAACGGTCAATACTGTTGCACTACTGGTGCTGTGTTTTACCCTACTTAGAATAACAAAAAAACAGTAGCCAGACCTCAACTCTCAAGCTAAATTGGGGACTCATCTGGTGATGTGGTTAAGGTGGCTGGGTCACCAACAGTTGATTCAAGTACTAATCCGCTGGCATGCTCAATAAACACAGCCCCAAATGCGGTACTGCTTTCCTCGTATCCCACTATTAGCATTTATTAGCATTCACAGTCTGAGGAAGTCTTTGCTAAAACGCTTTTTGAACATTAAATATATAACTACATAACTGATACAGTTTTATGGGGAAATATACTGCAAGTGTTACTGAAGCAGGCTTGCACAAGACCAGAAATTGTTCTATGCTAAACACCCCCAGATGTGGTTTATTCTATGTGAACCCCCCCAAATGTGGTGTGGGATATTGCTGCTTCTGCCAGAGTCCAAAACTGATTCATCGAGTGTACTAATAGGAGTCCCAAATGGCAACCTGTTCCCTATAGCCATACTAGCCTATATTTAAAGTAGGGCACTCTATAGGGAATATGGCGCTATTTGGGAAGCAGACAATGGTTCTTGTAGAAACTGCTGTTAGCATTAGACTAAACCCATGCTTTCTGAGGGTGACCTCATGGACTGTGGTTTGGACAGCGCTCCAATGACGAACGTTTAAAGCAATGGCAAAAGATGACAGGGGAGGAAATAGTACAACATGACCTAAACGTTTCGATCCTTTTCTGCTTTGTAGCCTCATGTAAGTGTTTCTCCAACATTTGATGTTTAAGTCATGGTTTGGATAAACATGGATCGCAGTCTGTCATTACACACTGGATTCATACACACTTTATGTTTCCTGTGTGTTTTCTCACTCAGTTTTAGTGCCACTTATCTCTAAAACAAGGAGTTACATGCTTTCCTAATAATGAAAATTAATAATGGGCAGAATTCACAAATACAATGTATTACTTCCCACATATTCTGGTATTTGTTTTATTTGTATATAATTACAAATAATATAATATGTAATATACAGTAAAGCAACAACTTCTGCAGTGAGTCCAGAAAGGAAGAGTTAAGCCTTGTCCCGTATATCACTGTACACATAATTACCTGCAGCAGGTGTCATGTCTTTATTTATAGATTTTGTTGTATTATGGCCTAACAGGCAGCATTATAACTTGAAAATACCAGTGTACATCTACAGTTATTTCCATGTCCCCTTGAAACAAAAAAAATGCATTTGTCTGACAATAAAATTGGATATCAACCTGTCTGAAAGCCGACTCTGTTTGTCTCTAACAAACGTTAGTGGCGATGGCAAACAGTTTGACACACTTCCACGAAATGCGAGTGAACGCGAGCCATCCTTTGGGTTGTGGTAATAGCCCCTCATTGTTGGCAAAGGAGGAAGTGGCGCTATTCATACCGGTGTGTGATTGAAAAGAAAATTGAATCCCTTTTGATGTGATAAATGTGTCTATTACTGCATTTGGACCCAAAATGTCCATGGAAATTACAGAGAGAAAGCAGCAAGAATATCGGAGGGTGGGGCAGAGCACAGGGAGGACATATTGGATTCTATTTGAGCCGAAATATAAATATACTGTACTGCTGGATAAAATGAGGCCTGTGATGCATGATTTCTCATAGGCACATCACAAATGAAAGACCTCAAGAGCCTCAATTGTAAGACTATATAAAAAGGTTGAATGTCTGCATAGCTCTCTAAAGAACGGTTTGATAATGGACAGTGTCTAATGTTTTCCTATGGTAATAAAGGGGAACATTCCCTTTAAATACATTCTGTGCCTTTGTTTCTCTAAAAGGAAAATAAATTGAGATACGTACGTGCAATATGGTATGTGACCAATGTTATGGCAAAGGCCATCTGAGAATTTCTCAATCATAAAAATCATTTGACTGTTTTCCACATTCAACAGACAGTTTCATGTCGATCAAAGCTTTGTTCTATGGTTGCCTTCTCGTTTGTAAATGTTTTGTTGTTTTAAGTGTTTTTTATTGCATTTTTGACAATATTTTTGTTTAATGGTAATGTCTTAAGTGTTACTGCAATAAAGTATCGGGTAGTTTTGTTCCAAAGTGTTGCTACACTAATGACACATTATATTGGATGGCTTGGCTGGGTGTAGCTAGCTTGTTAACAATCTTCTGAATGATTCACACTGCACCGATTGGATTCTACATGGGCTCTTTTATACCACCTGCCTGGGCTTCTGGACCGTGGTGTGAGGAGATGCAGAGGTGACCTGTGACTGTACCACCTACTACTGATGGTGTGGCGGTCTTGAAGGCCCTGACCATAGCTTACATCTGCTGAAGCATCACTGAGGTGGGTGCTACACTTTCATTGGTTTATGATCCAGACAACCGAAGAAGATATGGAGACGGAGCTCCCTGACCTGTCTGTCTGATGATTCTGCCTACCTTTACCAGCAACACTCCCGCTGTTACTACAGCCTTTCTGAACTAGCTAAACACCATTTCAAATGAGCAAGACAATCAAGGCAACACTTACTACTCTCACAGAATTCTTTATTTGTTTTTATATTGTATACCACGCTACTAAAGACCATGTAGATCTCTATGGCTGTTTGATACAGAACACACTGTTATCTTTAGGTAATGGTTAGGCAGCATGCATTTAGATCACTGTTATAGGCCACCATTACGTGCATGTTCAGAAATAATGTCTATGGACCAAAATATCAAGCTCAATGGAGGTTGACTCGGCTTAATCTGTGCCTGCAAAACTGGCCCTTCAAGTTCACTGTATAAGCATTTTCTTATCAACATGGAGAAAAACAGAAAAGGGAACAAGCAAGCCTAGTTCAGTCGGCCCGCAATTAGAAGTGATGAACGTGTTTCCTCACTGGAATCGAACCTGGGTCTCCCACGTGACAGGCTGTGACTTTAACCACTACGCCAGAGATACACATTGACTGTGAGTCGGTATAGTGTCTCGATATTAGATCATTTTGTCACGCATTTTTTCAGTTATCGTTACCTATATTGATAGCTATTGTATCAATGTCATTCACGAATGAAAGAAAAACAAATTTTGTTGTGCCATGAAGTGAAATAGCTTTGGCAGTGTAAAGTTCATCTTCAGTCTCGCTAACAATTGCTCTGTTCTTATTACTATTCCAATTAGTAAGTTAGTAGATACTAGTAAGCCTATTACTGGCTAATAAGCTGTTATAACGGCCAGTGGCAAAAGCCATACAGTTCAAAGATACTATTTGCGGTGTGAGGTAAACTTAATAAGAAACGTTAGTCAGTTTAACACAATGTTTAATGGTGTCTAGCGAAATATTTAAACTTGGCATGATATCAATATAGGTAATGATAACTGAAAAAATCGTCAAGTGAAAAGACGTGAGAATCGTGGAAACCCCAATATCTTGTTGGCATGGAGGTGGCATCAAATCCTACTTTTCCACAGCAGGTTCATGCTGGTTCCTATCGTAAAATTCAAGGTGTATATTGACAGGTTCTTGAACGTTGATGTGCAAGATTCCTGTTCAAGATTCCTGAACATTGATGTAATTTACTAGCCGAGCTGCAGGTGCAAAGACTGGATTGTCTAAAATGTACCTGCAAATGTATGGGAAAAGTTATTGTCGACAGATGAAAGATTGTGTGGCATGCCGGTTCTCTTCACATCTCGCTCCAACCCCGCGTGGGTGCAACGGGAGAGGGCCGGAACGTTTCAGAAGCAGCGCTGTGCACAACAAGCGGGCACGGCAGGGTAAAGAAACATTCAACATCCCTAGACCGCCACACCTGCCTCTCACAACAGCTAATCCGGGTGGCTACAGTATGTAGGGAAGACCAAAAGACGCTGAGATGAGAAAGAGAAACACATTGCTAACAGCCTGTGTGCATGCACGCTCTTCCCCACAGTGTGTTAGTTGAGGAGTGCCACCCCGTCGCTGAACCAGACCTCCAATCCCAGCAGAGCTTCTGCGTTGTAGTTTCCTTTGTTTACGTTCATATTTATTCCTGAGCTTTTTGTGTTTTGTTATCATTTCACTCCTTTGTGGCATTGAAGGAAATGCCCTCAGGCAGTGCGGCTTTTCCTTTTGTCCTTGCTGAGCCCTGCTAAAATGACAAGAGGGAAATGTGTAGAGATGAAGGAACTGACATACCACCTCATCTGTGAAATATGTTGGGGGTATAATGTTTTGGGCATGTGCAGGTGCTGGTCATATAATTAGAATATCATCAAAAAGTTGATTTATTTCAGTAATTCCATTCAAAAGTGAAACTTGTATAATGTATACATTCATTCCACACAGACTGATATATTTCAAGTGTTTATTCCTTTTAATTTTGATGATTATAACTGACAACTAATGAAAACCCCAAATTCAGTATCTCCGAAAATTGGATGGGGCTTGGATGGGGCTTTGTCATGCAGCATAACAAAGACCACAAACACACCACCACAGCTACAAAGGAGTTTTTGTGGGCCTAAAAGTAAGAATTTCTGGACTGGCCGATCTCAATCCAACCCTGCATGCTTTTCACATGTTGAAGACGAGTGAAAGACAAAAAACAAGCAGAAACTGAAGCCAAAAAACAAGCAGAAACCGAAGGTGGCTGCAGTTCATGGCCAGATACATCTAGTGACGTCTATGGGTTTGCCAACTTCAGAAAATTCTTGCAAATGATGTGTGACCAAGTACTGAACATGACTACTTCTTTTGTTCAGACAAATGTCAGAACCCGGAGTTTTGCTGTGTGTTACTGGAACTTTGTCTAGAACAGTGTTCTATGGTCAGATGAAAGTAGAGACTTTTTGGAAATATGTCCAAATATCTTGTTGGCATGGAGTTGGCATCAAATCCTGCTTTTCCACAGCAGGTTCATGCTGGTTCCTATCGTAATATTCAAGGTTTATATTGACAGGTTCTTTGAGGTGAAAAACACCACTAGTCTTACTTGGAAGTGTTTTGGACAAGGTTTCTGCTTGCAGTGCAGCTTGTGTTGCCCAGGACGCAGTTTCAATTCATGAATTTGGAGGATGCTAATAATGCTAATGCCAGGCTGGGACAGAGGGGAGTAATGGCTTGGGAAGGAAAAATGACACCATGGGCCTTCAAGAACAACTCAAGGTAAGTGTTATTTTAATATGAATCTAGGACAAAGTATCCCTTTAACAATGCCTTTATAACTTTATTTGGACAGTTTATCCACACAATACGAATATTAGACTAGCCGCAAGACATGTCAACAAACTCAAATACTTACTGTTTATAAAATAAAAATGTTTGTTCTTTATATACTTACATTTCCACTATACCAAGAGCACAGTGAATTTTTTTAAAATTAGTTTTAATTTAAACTACCAGTAAATACTTTTGATAAAAGTGATAAAAGCATGAATAATTTTCACAGTATTGGACTGACAGAGAAAGGGGCACACATTCACAATGTTTCTTAATTAAATGATAAAAAGCGACTTTAGTCACATTTCTTTATACGGGCCACAAAATCTAGGTCACTATCAAAAATCACACCTAGATTTTTAGCTTGATGTGCTGTGCAAATTGCAAGTGAGTTTAGTTGTGCCATAATTTCTTCTCTTTGGGCCTTTGCTCCAATGACTATAACATCATTTTTTTGTTTATTTAATTATGGGAAGTTTTGTGCCATCCATGTGATAATGTTATTTATAGCAGGGTACTAATTAGGGAAACATCATCAGAGGAAACGGAGATATACAACTGAGTTTCACCCGCATAGTTGTGAAAGTGTATACCATGTTTCCTAATAATGTTTTGAAGGGGTAACATATATAAGATAAATAGTAGGGGTCCTAAAATTGAACCTTGAGGAACACCACATGGGATAGGAGCAACAATATATTCTCTATTTGTGAGATAGGTCCTAAACCAGCTTAATATTGGGCCTGAGAGGCCCACTCACTATTGTGGTCTATCAAGGAGGATACCATGATTTACCCTGTCAAAGGCTGCACTTAAATCAAGGAGCACAAGCATAGAGAGCCTTTTTTTGCTGATGTTCAATCTTAGATCGTTTACCGCATTGACTAGTGCAGTCTCTGTGCTGTGGCCTGCACTAAAGTCAGACTGATATTTTTCAAAAAGAACATTATCATTCAGGTATTCATTAAGCTGTTTAAAAACTATTTTCCCGAGAATTTTACTGAGAAATGGAAGATGGGAAATGGATCTATAATTACTAAGGGCTTAGGGATCTAGTTTGCCTTTTTAAGATGGGGTTTCACCAGAGTAATTTTAAGGCTGCTGGTCCTGATGGCGTACCTGGGTGTGTGCTCAGGGCATGTGCTGGGCAGCTGGCCGAGGTCTTTACTGACATTTTTAACCTGTCACTGCCCCAGGTGGTTGTCCCCACGTGCTTCAAGACCGCAACCATTGTGCCAGTGCCAAAGCAGTCGACTGTGTTTAGCCTGAATGACTTCAGACCTGTCGCACTCACCCCCACAATCATGAAGTGCTTCGAAAGACTAGTTCTGGCCCACCTTAAGTCTTGCCTCCCCCCAACACTGGATCCCTAAGAGTTTGCCTGCCGGTCGAACAGATCTACAGAGGACGCCATCTCCACAGCTTTACATTCTGCCCTGACCCACCTGGACAAAACCAACACCTATGTGAGAATGCTATTCATAGAATTCAGCTCAGCATTCAACACAGACATCCCCTCTAGGCTGGTCAACAAACTCCATAACCTGGGGATCAGCCCCTCTCTCTGCAACTGGACTTTGGACTTCCTAACCAACATACACCAGTCCATCAGGTTAGACAACTATCTCCAGCCCCTGCAAAGACCACCCCCCGCCCCCCCCCAAAAAAATACATAAAAAACATATGGGGGTCCTTCTGGGCTTGTCCGTGGGTTCGCCGATGTGGCAGCCACCCTGGACCCTGAACGGGATCCAGCGCTAGGGCCCAGCTCTGCTTGGTCCTTGGTTGGTGGATCATTCTGTCACAGTTGTAGGTAGGCAGGACATGAGGTGTAGAGCAGGATTGTGAAGTAATTCCTTTTATTGCTTCTTCAACAGCAACAAAAACAACAAAAGCAGCGCATAACCATGAACTGAGGAATTACACATAAACAATCATCCACAACACAAAGATCCAAAAGGGCAACTTAAATAGGGTCCCCAATTAGAGGCAATGCGAGGTAGCTGGGGACAATCAAAAAGGCAGCAAAGAGATGCCTAGAGGACCCCAGCCAGGACCTGACACGTTTCTTGCTATGCTTATGAAGCCAGTCTTTCTCCCTCTTTGTATGCCTTGTATTTATCTTTTGTAGATGTATGTTTAGTTCAATCTAAATTGCTGCATATGAAAAAAATAAGCCATACAAAATTATCTTGTCTACTGTACTTTCCCCATAGAGCTTCACAACAATGTCGCTCTCTAAACACATTATCTGTCTCGGTCTTAATATAGTCAAAATCATAACTTGCACTTTTTCCCGCTAATGAAATCTTACACCACGTTCCACTTCCAAGGAGGTGGAAACACAAACATGAACCTACGAGGCTGGTTCGTGCAAGTTCGTGCTGGGAACAGTTCCAAAGGTGGAAATGAGGAATAATTGTACCTCAGATTTTTTGTGTATGATCAAGCTGATAAACAACCTGACACTTTTATGGACATTTTTGCTCATCTTTACCAAGCGGTGCTGTGATTGTGAAACCAGCACAAAATGCATAGCTCTGTATTTTGGAAGAAATAGCATACCATAAAGGCCTGATTGGTGGAGTGCTGCAGAAATAGTTGTTCTTCTGGAAGTTTCTCCCATCTCTACACAGGAACACTGGAGCACTGTCAGAGTGACTGTATTCACAGGAACTTATAAAGACAGGTGTGTGTTTTCCTGATATACAGCTCCGGAAAAAATTAAGAGACCACTGCACCTTTTTCTTTCCTTAGCAAAAAAGTTGAAAAGGAAAGTTTTGAGTGATGAACAGAAGCGTTCAATTTGCAGTGGTCTCTTAATTTTAACCCTTCTGTTCCTCACTCAAAACCTTCCTTTTTCGACTTTTTTGGAAAGGAAAGAAAAAGGTGCAGTGGTATCTTAATTTTTTCCGGAGCTGTATATGCTGTCAGTTGTGATTCATAACACAACAAATGTAACAAATGTAACTATAATTTCTAATTTTTACGAAAAAGAAAATACAAACAAGTCATTTTGGGAATTATTTTGTTCATCATCAGCCTCTCATGGTCTTATAATATATTTGCCTGTTTTGTTCATCGTAAGCAATAAAATAGATACATTTTGCCTATTTTAAACTAAAAACGATTTGTACATTGTAAGTTAAATGTGGTCTAAGGTACATAAAATATAAATAAGTATATATATGTGTTATGGTTATGGATGAAAAATAAGTTACTTAGCAGATAAAACATGTAATTGGATGATGATTAGTGTTTTATTCAGTGCTCGTTAATTAATTCAAACATGGGTCAAATTTGACCTGTGAACACTAAGGGTGTATACCCTTTTCATACACAAAACTCCACCAAGGTTAAATCAAATTTGCCCATTACTGTGCAGCATCAATTCCAATGTGAAAATTGTGAGCGTGCTTGAGAAAACAACCATAACCATAATCCTAACCCTAACCTTAATTCTAACCCTACCATTCATTTAAGTAATTTTATTTAAAAGATAAAAATTTTATTTAAAAGACATTTTTGGCATTTAGTAGACAACTAACATCCTATTGACATATTTTAGGCAAGTCCTATGTTCTGGGATGAAAATGTATTTTTTTTCTCTACTTGCTAACTTGAGGTTTGATCTAGCAACCCTAGTTAGAAGTTAGATGTCATAACCTGTTGCCTATCTGCTGCCTTCTGATTACTAACCAGGTAAATTGGGTTATAAGTTAGTTTAATATTTAATCTTTAAATTTAATTGAATTTGATTCAAAAGAATGGGTTGAGTTGCTTTAACCTGGGCTAAGTTTCTTAAAAATCACATTTTAGGGCACCTTTGTTCTTTCTGCTTTGGAAACAGTGCACCTGAGCTCAATTTTGAGTGTCATAGCAAAGGGTCTGAATACACAAAAATTTCTAAAAACCTGTTTTTGCTTTTCCAAAGGGTATTGTGTCTGTATAAATGAGGAAAAAAAACTGATTCAGACTCTTTGAGAATAAGGCTGTAACATAGAATGTGGAAAAAGTGACGGGATCTGAATACCTTTCCAAATGCCAGTGTTTTAACTGCAATGTCAAATCAAATTTATTTATAAAGCCCTTTTTACATCAGCAGTTGTCACAAAGTGCTTTTACAAAACACCCAGCCTGAAACCCCAAGGAGCAAGCAACAACAGTGCTGAAGCACAGTGGCTAGGGAAAACTCCCTAAGAGGGGCCAAAATTTAAGAAGAAACTGAGAGATGAACCAGGAGTGACCAGTCCTCTTCTGGCTGTGCCGGGGGAACATTTTAAGAGTAGAACTTGTAATAATTAGTAAATGCATTTGGGTTGTGTCCAGAGTCTATAAAACCAAATCCAGGTCAGAAGCATGACCAGATGGACAGGTGCAACCGGGTGGAGTGTGGGGTGGTTATCAGACTGGTAGCTGGAATCGTCAGGTATCATCTTGAGTCTTTAGAGCCTGGTACTCGGGAGGTGTGGGCCAAGACCTCATGTCCTCCTAAATTTGAAAGGAGCAGGAGACAAGAACATTTAGAAAGTGCATTCCTTAGGTTTACAAGGTTTTACAGTGGAGAAGGAAAACTGACCCTACTCCCCCCGGCACATTAATATAGCAGCGTAAAACCTTGGAGTTTTACGATGCGGATAGGGCCACAGTGACACTGTGGGCCTATCCGGGGGAGGCCCCAGACAGGGCCCAAAAGGCAGGAAGTCAATCCACAACGTATTTCCAAAAACATAAAGTTTTTAATGTTTTTCTTTCACATTAACTGCAATGCATTTCCAAACGTCCATAAATTGTGGAATTATTATCTCATTGACTTCAGTTTACTTACAAAGCTATTATATGCATTATCATTTTCTTCAGTGTTGACTATAATAATTGACAAAATCATACTGTGATACTTATGGAATGCACCAGACCTTAATGCACCATGACCAGACCTCTCCTGATGGTACTTCCTTGATATTATAAGAGTTGTACATTACCTTTAAAGTCTAAATTGTTTTTCAAAACGTGTATAAGTTCAGGGTAACATCAGTGTAAAGCAGAATCTGACGTCAGGCAGAACATTGATCAGCAACATCCTATAGGATAACAGATTAGACAGGACAGACTGACTCTGGGCCTGATAAAAATGAAGCACTTACAGTATTCTTTTATTAATTTGAATATTGTTTCATTTCATTTTGGGTATTCTAGTCCGCCAGTAGATTTAAGTTTCTATTTCTCAATATACAAATTTCAAGGAGAAGAAGCATCTTACTTAACTTTCTTCTTAACATTCTACCATAGTCAATGCATGAGTATTTACAGTATTTAATAACAGTATGTTTACTAGTTGAATTATTCAGAACGTTGTCCAAAGTTTTCAATTTGACAAAATAACAGTAATTGCTTAGAAGTCATGATTGTGTTGATGATCATGAATTAAATATTTTCTAATCTTTTAGACGCACATTTAATTCAGTTGTCATCAAAGAGATCCTCGTCATCAAAGACCATGTGTATTGAAAGAGAGATGAGTGTGTACATAAATGATTTAGCAGATACTGCAGAACAGCACTTCACAGATTCAAAGTTGGATTGGGTGCCTATGCTTCCCCAGTGAGTTGGACATAAGTAGCTTAGTAAAAAGGGTAAAGAGAAACTTAAACACAGACAGACACTTCTTCTCACAGACATGCACATATATCTTTGTTTCAGACTCTCAGCTCTACATCAGGGGGAGGTAGACCTTGGAGATACAAATATAATTACAAATGTAAAAGTCTGCACAAATTCAGACCAGCTTGTTTTACTTCTGATGTATTAAATAGAAGACTTAATTATCCTGTTCAGATAGGATTTTCTTTTTTTTCTTCTTTTTAAAAAAAAAAAGTGAATGTTTATATGGCCTCCTTTTATACAAACAAAAGGTTACCCCCGTTCTTGACAGCATGCACATTTAATATAGCCAGTGCTGTAGATGGAATTCAGAGAGGTGGAAGGGGTTTATCACGGCACCCCCACGGCAAAATCGTTGGTGCCATGACAAGAAAAAAAATAGTGGGTAGAAATACTGTGCTTAACAAATTTGTCATGCACATTTATTGCCTTTGCTCAGTGAATACATAACCTGTCAATGTACAACACTGTTCTAAATATTTTACATTAGAAATTTTCTATTTTGAAAGTTAAAGCTGCCTACACGAAATGATTCACCGTTCAGCTGGACTGGAGACAAACTGCAAAATGAAAGGTTTTGTGGTACCATGCTACATGTTTTTTTATCCAGATGCAGTTCAGAAACAAATGTTACAAAGAATGCATAGTAGTCTGATCATTACATTTAATGTCATAATTAAGCAATAAGGCACAAGGAGGTGTGGTGTCTGTGGTATAACCGCAGGTATGGCATCATTTCACCCGTTCCTTCTCACGTCCGGAGAAAGGACAGCACACAAATTGCACCCTGTTGTCTCCGTTCCTCAGGTCCATTACACCAGAACTCTGCCATAGCCATGCTGGGGTGACTCATTCATCACCTAAGTCTGTAGTACATCCGACAACTTGCAAGTGAGAGCATCCCTTTTCTCTGGACTTCAAGCTTAACTTCTCTGTAGAGATTCAGCACGGCTGTGCCAGGAAAAAAAACAGACAAGAGGGAACGGAATATCCATGATCCAGGATGTTTATCATTGTGGGGAAGCCTTTGTTTTCAACCACACTTTATGGGAAATCTTTACATATGAAGCAGGCAATCGCTTAGCTTGCTTGGCGGTAGATTTGTGAACCGAAATGAATCCCCCTGGATTCATTTCCCTCATAGTACATGTTTTCATGGACACACAGCCACTGGTGTCAATAAGTACATTTTCCGCTTCCTATGGGTAAAACGTCAGACTGTGGAAGATGCTAGATATAAAACCGTTATATAAGGAGTCCCTAAATACTGTACCAGGACCTAGCTACACAATTTCTAACGTATTGAAAATAAAACATCTTACACGTTCTACTTTACCCCCATCAATCCACTATGGCTCTACACCATTGACCAAAGGACCCTTGGATCCCCAGAAACACCGCAAAGACCTTGAAAAATGAATAACCTCCCATCACCACCAGACATACAGGTCAGAAGTGGTCATTCAAAACCCAGAGATAGCATATCAGAGACAGAGACACAGTCGCCATGATCCCCTCACTGACCTCTAACCAAAGCAAAACAATATGGAACAATGAAGCCTCACCAACCTTTCCAGTTAGACACTGAGGGATCCCTCAATGAAACAATGGTAAAACCATTGTCTCCAAGTTAGTTGCATTATAGGTAGATCAGGGTTAAACTCCTGCTCTTGGATTATCCCAGAGATTTATATTATTTGGTTGCTTTGGGTCACAGCGTTCTAGAAACACCTTGTGGCGGCTTGGGTCTCAGGAAGTTAAGGGAATGTGTTTCCACATCCGACAAGATAGAATTGTTACCATACTGTATTATATTTAAGCAATAATGAAAGAGGGTGTGGTATATTGCCAATACAGACCATTGCCATGGAATACAGAATGACAAATGGTACACTGAAATTTCAGTTTGTTCGATATTTTGGCGGGCACCGCCAGTAAAATCCCTTGGTCATTTACTGATAACTAAAATTTAAAACAATTATCAGTAACACAGTTCAATTTCTCTTCAACTGAGAAAACAATAACTGAAAATGGAAGGGAATAGTTTGTCCATCTAAATAACTTTTAGGAAAAGTTATTTAGATGGAAAATCTTTGGAAGATTTTAAAATATACAAAAATATTGTTTTTCAGCTTTTTTATGCTGATTGACCCAGTGTGAAGGTAAAATTGGTTTGAATTTACCAAGGTGGATATTGCCATTAAGTCTTCGGGTAAGTACTAGTTTCGCACACAGTCTGTGTGATTTCACCTGATTTTTGTTCAGGTTAGTTGGACAACACGTGTGGACCACAATTTTCAAATAGTGTCACAGATTCTCAGTGGGTTTGAGATAAAACTATGACTGGGCCACTGTTAGACGATTTTGTTCTTGAGAAAATTCTGTTACTTTGGCCTTGTACTTGGGATCATTGTCCTGCTCATCCGCTGAACTCTATAGCTGCTTCTTTTTTGGCAATGCCTGGGTAAGTGATGCAGATTCCACTTCCTGATTACTGATCAAACTGTGCTCACTGGAATTTCAAAACACTCAGACATTATTTCACGTCTCCGTCATGTTTGTTGCAGGTAGCTTCTGCCCGACGATTCCTGCTGTTACTGCCCACACGGTCGTCCCTGTCCTTGTCCTCCTGGTTGTGCAGCGGATCTGAATTCTGCCTAAAGACTCTGGACACTATATTTACTGTATTTACCTGCTGGTCATCTGAACAAGTCAAAATCTTGAAGTGGGCCAAAAACTTAATGTACTTTTTTAATCTTCACCTGGTACAACCTGAACAGGACTGGCCACCCCTCAGAATCTGGTACCTCTGCAGGTTTCTTCCCAAGTTCCAACCCTACCAGAAAGTTTTTCCTAGCCACTGCGCATCAATTTGTTGTTGTTGCTTGCTGTTTGTGGTTTCAGACTGGGTCAGACTGGGTAAGCACTTTGCGACAACTGCTGAAGTAAAAGGGCTTCATGAAATGCACTTGATTGATTGTGTGGCACAGACATGATCGACTAAAAGGGCTTACACAGCACATTCGTTGAATACTTATGCAAGGAACAAATATCTCCCCACATAAAATCTCTGTCACCTTATATAAATTGATTTTGAGTTTAAGTGTAAAACAAAATCCAACATAACAAAATGTCTATGTACTATTTGTGATTCTGTAATATGAGAGAAATGGTCAGGGGTTTAAATACTTTTGCAAGTCATTGTATTTAAGCGTGGAATTGAAATAAAATGCCTGAAATTCAGAATTACATCGTGAGAAAAAGTATAATTGCAAAGATCTTTGTTCTAATGAAAGATGACATTGGGAAGTATTTAGTATTATTAGGAAATTATGACAATGTGAAGAAAGAAAATCATAATATAGCACTTATACTTGAATCAGAAAAATATTTGTTTAATTATGTATTCATTTATTTATTCATATTTAATTTTCAGCATGTGGTATTTCATTATTTATTCATTTATATATTCATGTATTTATATATTCTATTTTGAGTTCTTTGGTCCTCCATATAATCCATGGTTCAGTTTTCTTTAATCAGAGAAATCCCAACGATCTAGCATCAAGTTGCAAAAAACAGTACACGGAGCCCTGGCAGCTCAAATTGTCTCAATCACATTCAAGGGCAAGCCCAGGGATACAAACAAAAATAAGTGTAAAAGGCGATTTTCAGGAGATTACTGTCATGATACCGACATTTTGCTATATAATACGCCAAGTATGATTAAACGTGCCATGAAACTTCTGTTTGCTCCGCCACCTCGGACACCTGTTGATCCATTTCCATAAGTTCTGAGCATTTGCTCCACAAATACCTGGCTCTGATTCTCCTCTACTCATTACAACACATTTCATTTTACTTTATAATGTTTACAGAAAAACTGACTAGGCTACTGCAGTGAAATTCAGATGTCGGCCTGGCTGTGATTTGGCAGGAATGAAATTATGATGATGATCTCCATGTCATGGTGGCATGTCATGGTGACTATACACACTCTCCTGAGTCACACGTCCTCACACATTCCGTAAAACCTCTCATACACATCCGCTCTCCCTCTAGCCCACAAACACATCCTCTCTCTCACACTCACACTCTCTGACTCATCTCCCTGTCTCTCTCTCTCTCTCACACACACACACACACCTTACTCCCTCTATAAACAAAACCTCTCTCCCTCTAACACACACACACACACACACCTTACTCCCTCTAAAAACAAATCCTCTCTCCCTCTAACACACACACACACACACACACAACCTCTCTTTCACAAACACATACAGTTCACAAACACCCAAAGTTGTCAACTTGCTCCATGAGGTAAACTCACCAGGAACAGCAGGAAACTGCTTTTAATTCCATTTTCAGACATTGTCATATATCTTTAAGTGCACACAGCGAATTATTAAATACAGGAAACCTCTGGAGATCGGTTCAAAAAGCTCTACTAAATTGGCATTTCCTTAGGCTTCAAGTGCAACTAATGTCCATCACCAGGCGACCAGAACTGTCAATCAAATAATCTCAAGCTGAATTTGTGCAGCATGCTCACAGCTTATACAAGTAAGTCATAGCAAAGGGGATGAATACTTATGCAATCAATTCATTTTTCTTTTGTATTTTTTGTACTTGCAAATAATTTAGAATATCTGTATATTTTATTTTTCATATTATGGACATTTTTGTGATGATAAGTGGCAAAAGCCCCTTATTAAATCGATTTTGATTTCATATTGTAACACAATAAAATGTGGGTAGGTCCAAGGGGGTGAATACCTTTGAGAGTCACTGTGATAAATTATGAATTCAGTCTATAACAAAACAAAATGAGGAAAACGTGAAGGGGTCAGGAAACTTTCTGAAGATACTGCACGTAAAAATATATAGAAGTAACATTTTTTCTGTAATGCCAATTCTTGAGAAATCTTGAGAATTGTTGATCCTGCCCCATATTGTCTTGCATTTGACTAAATTTAATTCTGTTCTCGACAAAACCCTACTAATCATGCAGGAGTTCAGTTCCTGCCTCAACCACTTGTGAGACGAAGAGATATAGGCTGAACTTCCACCATATCTGGGCCACAACTGAAGGATGGATCGACAATACAAGTTGGAAGGAGCGCTCCTCAAGAGATTTGTGGCCGGATTAATTAACCTGTGTAGAGCAACACACAGTGACTGAATGTGCTGTTCTTGCTAAACCAACAGGCAGCGCACCACTGACTACAGGGAAAGGGAATGTGTTGGTTCTGACCAGAACATGCCATGGGAAGCATAGGCAAAGCGCTCTCTACCACTTCACCAGGCGAGTGGGGAAGTTAATCAGGTCAATGTGAGAGAGCAAGATGGAGGTAATGGACACATCCGGCAAATTCCCACCTTCAGACGCAAGCTGTGACCTAGAAACACAACATGGAGCTGTTCAAACCACTGACGGATCTTCCCCAAAGAGCTTAATATAAAATAAAGAGTAATTTATTTTTATTAACATTAAAATCAAGCCTACTAATAGTGTACTAAAAGCCTTGTGTGTTGGCATGCTAGATTTGAACAAGGCCAATAAAATGTAGTAATGGAAAGATTTACTCTTCCTCACACTGACCTTCAGTCGCACCCGAGGACCCACTGCTCAAATCATAAAATGTGATTATAAAAAAAAACAATAAGACAAAAAAAACATTTGGTCACAGTCTGTAGTCCTGAGGAGCCAGTCATAGGACTGCATCAGGCTCGACTGGGAAGTCTGCAAAACCTCCTGCAAAAAGTCTGACATAATTGACCAAGTGTCATGGCAATACAGTTAAGATATTTTGGAAGCCTTTTCAAACATTTAATCATGTTTACATATTCCCTATTCAAGTAATCTAGACTATGATCTCCGTGAGCTTAAAAGGACAGTAGCCTCAACAGTTTTAATATAACCTTTCTTAACCACAACCAGACATGATGTTTTCCTCTGCTTGCCAATCACTTGAAACAGTGTTCTTTTGGCTTACTGTGCCTCACAAAATAATTCCAGAATTCAAACAGCACACTACTGTGAAACTGTAAACTGATGCATGGAAAGATATATCTGTTACAGTAAAATGATGTCTAATGACATTCTGTAACTCTGCTGTGGACAAAGTTTAGCCTTAATGCAATCTCTATATTCAGTGCAATTTATTATTATCCCATGTAAATATGAAGAAAAGGCTATAAAAAATGTTTGTTGTTTATTTTCTTGATCTTCCACTCTAAAAACATGAATCAAACTTTGAATTTATTGAAAAAACATGCCACAATGATTGGCAACCTTTGTGTACCCTCCCATGCCAAGATAACAGCTCTGAGATATTTCCTATAACATTTGATGATGTGAGAGAAAACATAGGAAGGGAATTGAGACCATTCTGGCACACAGAATTTCTCCAAATCCTTTACTGGTACTTGCTTTTGGACTCTTCTAATCATTTCACCCCACAGGTTTCCAACAGCATTTAAAGGGATAGTTCGTCCAAAATAATATTTCGATGACAGTCCACTTACCCTGAGTTGTTCCTTAAGGCACATAGAGTCATTTTTAAACTAATCCATTATTCAGCTCTGTCAGTAATTAGTGTTATTAGCATCGTACAAATTCATGAATTGAAACCATACGTACCCCTTTTGCAAAGCTGCATTGCAAGCGGAAAACTACTCTAAAACACTCTAAACTAAGATAAGTGGTGTTGTTTATCTCAAAGAACATGACAATGTTGTATTCCTAGAAATAAAGTTTTAATTTTCACAATATAATTCTCATTTCAAATCAACGGGTACTTCCTGTGTTTACCAGTCAGTTTTGTTCACAATTGTATCAATCCACACATTCTTTCGGGAAGTAAGTGTATACATCACAGTAAACAAAAGTTATTATTCGCTAGTTAGAAAGCAAGTTACCCATTCCGTCTTTGATTTTCACCTCGAACACTCAAACTTTATTTGCTTGAGAGAGAAAGGAAAATGCAAATATATTATGTCTGACTCTGAATACGAGCAAGAAGAAATTTTTTCCTGGGGATAGAGCTTGTTCTAACCATAATACACAGATGATGAATTGACCGAATAGAAGGTTGGAGAGCAGGTAAAGGGGGGCGATGGTGAACATGTTAATCCCCAACCCTTGCCCAGAATAACTGGAGGCAATGTGTACTTTGTGTATTATAACATAGCAATCGGAAGTATTACTAATAATCTTGTCTCCACTGGTTGAACTGGGTAACTTAATGGAATTGCATTTACCTTTAGTCCTCTTCTAAGTGAACGTGGGTCACAATCCTCTGTATTAAAATGTTTCTCGCTTACTCGTATGTCTCGTTGGCGATGTTGCTCCATTGATTCTCCCACAATATGACTCGGGAGAGGCAGAGTTATTGTCCCAACTGCAGAGCGGGTAGAATTTATTTTGAAACAAAACCCCAGGAGCAGGTAAACAGCGTGGTCAGACGTGAACAGGCAGAAGTCCATACAAAGGAAATCCAGAAGTTCAAAGTTCAAAGTTTATTTATCAAATGCACTGAATAACACAGCATCATCCTGCACAATGAAATTCTTGTGGTATGGCACACCACATCTACTTAGTAACAATTAAGAAATATATGAAGCAAAAAATATAGCAGTAATATACATATCAGTTTGAACTTGCAGCAATTTTAAAAAGAGTAGGATGGGGAATATGAACAATATGGGTAGAATTATTGAATATTACAGATATAGCATGCATAGCAACAGGCCCGCCGATAGGGGGGGACAAACGGGTTTGTTGTCACGGGCCCAGGGTGGGGCGGGGGGGGGGGGCAGAACTGACATTGGGTTGACATTAAAGGGCCCATCTAAGAATATCTCGTCCCGGGCCCAGGCAAGACTGTCAGCTGGCCTCCATAGCAATAATATACATAACTATGTAAACTAGCAGCTAAATCGTAAACACAGATGGCATGCTAGGATCAAAGAACATTAGAAAGCTATCACCAACTCTTGAATGGGCTTAGTATTTCGGTGATTGGGAGCTGGGAGGAGTGCTGCGTTCGTTGTGATTGGGTTCTGGAGGACCTTGGGATCTGGAGGCTATATGTCATTCTGGTGATGTGGTTGAGAGATGGAACTGTGAACAGACATTACAGATATGGCAACAACTGAAACCTCAAGTCTCCTCTCCCACGTCCCTTGTACCTTTCTTATGACCACAGCATTTTCCACAATTACAAATACCATTCAGATGTCCGCCGACGAAAATGGACCAGCTAGGCGAAGCAATCTCTCTTCACATATAGTAGCTTGTTGAGGTTAAAGTTCATGCGCACCTCGATGTCATCACTGCCGAAAAACAGAAGCTTTGTATGGTGGCAATAGGAAATAGTTCGCTAGTGCCAGTTTGAATTCCGCCGATTCTGCCGGTTGTTTCGTCAAAACACAATGCTAGCTTGATAGATTTGGGAGTGTTTTGGAGTTGTTTCCCTCTTGCAATGCAGGTTTAGTATAGTGGGACGCACAGTTTCCATTCATGAATTTGGATGATGCTAATAATGCTAATTAGGGACAAGGACAGAGCTGAATAATGGATTGTTTTAAAAAATGCCTCTATGTGCCTGAAGGAACAACTCAGGGTGAATGGACTGTCACCGAAATATGAATTTTGGACAAACTATCCCTTTAAGTTACCGGACTGTTATGCCATTGTCAAAGCGGACATGGCTCCTTTTACATCAACTCCCCTATGATGTTTGTTGCCAAATAAATTACATTCAAGTCTCATCAGACCATAGAACCTAGTTCCAATAATAAGTAGCCAACTTCAGGCATGTGACAATGCAAAAGGCACCACCACTGTGTAGGGATGCATTTATGGCAAGTTCTGTAATGCCAGAAAATGTATTAACTTAAAAATTGATAAAAGTACATGATATTCATAAATACAAAATTCTAAATATCCCATGATTAGAGTATGACTCAAGCTGAATTTTAACTCACTCCAGTTTATAAACTAGGAAGTAAGTGAAACGCTCCAGTCTGGTTTTAGATCCCATTATAGTACTGAGAGATTGCACTTAATAAGTAAATTACCTTTCAAATGACGACACTGTTGATTACTCCTCACTTTTGGGGAAACTAAAAACCGATCTTGGTCTACGTGGAGACCTTCTTGCCTGCTTTAGATCCAATATATCAAAAAATATATTTGTTTCTATGTGTAGATGGTCTGATCACTGACAAATCATATGTACAGTATGCTTTCCTCAGGGTTCGGCTTTGAGACAACTTTTGTTTTCACTATATATGCTGCCTCTCGGTGATGTCATCCGAAAACACAATGTCAACTTTAAATGCTATGCAGATGACACAGAGTAGTACATTTCAAAGAAACATTGCTTAGACACAAAATCGCCCACACTAGAACCTTGTGTTTTAAATATAAGGAAGTGGATAACCTAACATTTATTACTTCTAAACTCTTAAAAAACAAAAATGCTAATTTTGTGTCACAAGAAACAGAGATTTGCAATCTCACAATGAACTTCGATGGTTGTACAATCATCTCTGAAAAAACAGTAACTCTAGACCCTGATTTTTATTTCAGTTAACAATTTTAAAATATTTCCCATCTCCAGAACTGTGCAAAAGTTAAATACTATTTGTCAAAAAAAATGACACAAAAAGGTTTTACTATTAACCTACAAAGCATTACAACCTACAGTACAGTTCTGAATTGGTCCAGCCTTTCATATCTATTCGTATGCCACAGTCACAAGATGCAGGCCTCCTCACTGTACCTAGAATTTCAAAACAAACAACTGGTCAAAGGGCTATATCTCATTCCATTATGAAAACAATCCATGCAAGTCACAGACTTTTAACCTTAAGCATTTACGAAAGTCCCATCCCTTCAGTATGGTCGAAAGGTAAGTGTAGGGGTCTAGGATTTATGCATTCCACTTGAAGGATTGTCCACCAGCCCAAACTCAGGGAAGGACTCCTCTTAGCTACTACGCTACCCCCCAACCCCTCGCATGTGGCAAACAGTGTCCAGCCCCCCATCTCTGTCACAAGTTTGTACACTGTAACTTATTAATATCTATGATTACGTTTAGCCTCAGGTTCCACATTCCACTGGAACGAATGTCCTCTAACCCAAACTGGAAGGGAGGACACCTAGCCTCTCCTGATCCCCCCCC
>JACXGI010002027.1:0-35838 GCA_016801175.1 Esox masquinongy | reverse complement strand
ATTTATTAGTGTTTTTCACTGCTATTTTTTTCATATTGACCTAGTGTGCCAGTAATTCTGAAGGGCACTTTATCTCCCGCCTTGGCAACGTTTGTGTCCTCACAGCCAGTGGTGCAGGGGCATAGCGTTGGCCCAATTTAACATCTGAGTCAGCATATTTTGTGAACGTGGCTACTCGGGAGCAGGACTTCAAAGAAAACTCAACTTTAAGGTGTTTAAAATGTCTATGTTGGTCATTTTCGATTCATGGTCCTAGCTCTTTTTGACAGGCAGCCGCAAAACATTTTTATGGATCTCCTTTATCCACGGTATGTACATACAGGACAAGGGGAATAGAACACTCAGCCCCTTTTCTGAACAACACACAAAGCTTTAACCCATGTGACCTACAATCTGCAACCATTTTAACATGCCATTAACAGTTAGCAGAATGTGTTCTTTTTAAAACAAATGTACACGCTTTTAAAAAGTATTTTATGGATTATTGTGACATTTTAAATATAGTAATTGGTTTTATTATCTACAACCCTTTCCAAAAAAGTTGGGACACTGCATAAAATGCAAGTAAAAACAAAATGCAAGGATACGCAAATCATTTGTCCCTATATTTAACTGAAAATAGTACAAAGACAACATATCTAATGTTGAAACTGAGAAATGTTATTGTTTTTGGAAAATTACATGCCCATTATGAATTTGAAGCCAGCAATATGTTTACAAAAGGTTGGGACAGGAGCATGTTTACCACTGTGTTGCATCACCTCTTCTTTTAACAATAATCTGTAAGCGCTTGGGAACTGAGGAGACCAATTCCTGTAGTTTTGAATGTGAAATTTATTCCCATTCTTGCTCAATATAGGATTTCAGTTGCTCACTGTGCCTGGCGGCATATTGTGCTGATAACAACCTGGCCCTCAATGCAAAGAAAACCAAGGATCTCATTGTGGATTACAGGAAATCCATAAACTGCAGTCACGCCCAAGTTGTCATCGATGGCACTGAGGTGGAGCGTGTGTCCAGCTTCAAATTACTGGGTGTCCACATGTCCGAGGACCTGTCCTGGTCCTTCAACAACTCAGCCCTGGTCAAAAAGGCGCGGAAGCGCCTGAACTTCTTGAGGAGGCTGAAGAAGGCCCGTCTGTCTTCCAAGATCCTTGTGAACTTTGACCGCTGCACAATCGAGAGCATTCTGACTAACTGCGCAAAAGTGTGTTTTGGTGGATGCTCCGTAGCCGACCAGAAGGCCCGGCAACGGGTGGTGAAACCTGCCCAGCACATCACAGGTACCCAGCTACCAGCCATTGAAGACCTCCAGCACAAGCAGTGTCTGTGTAGGGCGCGTGGCATCACCAGGGACCCTGCACATCCATGCCACAATCTGTTTGCCCTCCTACCATCAGGCAGATGGTACAGGTCTCTCCGTTCCTTGCACCAGCAGGCTCAGGAACAGTTTCTTTCCATCTGCTGTAACCCCGCTGAACTCTGTGACCCATCACTAACTATATACACCCTTTTATACTACTGGACTCTGTCACCACCTTACAAGTCTAATAAGATAGTTTTCAGTTGTCTACAGGTACCTATCATTGCAGCTATTCCTGTATTTCATTTACACATGCCGCCTTGCACCTTTAACTTGCCCTCATTTCACATTTAGAACTGCCACTGTACTTGCATTTTCAATTGTAACATACAGGTCTACCTCGGGAACCTCATGTCTGCTATCCCTGCATTTCTGTTGCACATGACACCCTACTCCTTCAATTGGCCTCAATGGCAAACTCAGAATGCCACTGAGAATTGTCACTTGTACCCGCACAACTATTTACCCCACTTGTACATACATTATACTTAATACTTGTACATACATTATACTTAATACTTGTACATACATTATACTTAATACTTGTACATTTTCTGAAAATTTGTAAATATTCCACTGCGCATTTAGAATTGCCATGTGTAATGCATTTGCATTAATTGCACATATATACATTCCACTTGTACATACATATACTTAATACTTGTAAATTTTCTGCCCTCCTCTACAATATTTGCAAATCTGGTTAGACACAAACTGCATTTTGTTGCACTGTGCTTGTACTTGTTCAATTAAAATAAAATTGAATCTAATCTAATTTAACAGTTTGGGATCTCCTTTGTCATATTTCTCATTTCATAAAGCGCCAAATGTTGTTGTGTTATGTAATCTATTGTATGCCTTTTTAAATGTATTCAGAGTTGTATTTTGTGTATTTAATTTGTGACAGAAACAATCAAATGACTGTGTTTTCGGTAATGAACAGTTCTTAATATTTTTTCAAAAGGAGTAATGTGAATGAACTATACACACTATATACACACACAAAAAACGCCCAGGTCAGTTATTTGGTAACCCAATTCAGGTTAAATAGTTGACAGAAGACATGCTGTTTTTTGACCCAGCAAGTTGGTAAATAACCCAGCATGTTGGTTGGTTAGGATAAGAAAAGATGTGTTAATTTAACCATCAGTGGATTTACCCCAGCAGCGTGGTATTATTAATGTATTCAACAGGTTGTTTTCAGGGTGCAAGACCCATTAGGGGGTGGGCTTCAGATTAATGACATCGACCACCAATGATAAAAAAAGCAATTCTTATTCAATTTTGTACAGTCAAAATTAAAATAGTCTCTGAAATATTTGCATAACATATCCTAATTAAAAATTAATATCCTTGTTTGCATATCCCAACACTGAGATATGATGTTAGGCTCTTTATTATTTAAATTTCACATCCCTGAGACACAATGTTGGGATATGTATTAATTACATTCGAAGTGCCTTGTCATGATGAGACAAGTTAGTGTCTATCCATAACAGCGATACAACTGAATAAAGGAACCAGAATGTTATTTAATCTCATGAGAAGCCAAAGTGCCCAAAAACAAACTATACGAAAGCCACCCCTCCAATCTTTCAGTCTGACTCTCCAAAATCTCCAAAATCTACCATCAATAACAAAGCAACTGGAACATCTTAACATCTGCAGATATCTTTTTTTTTGTAGATATGTTTTAGTTATATAAGCCTTTGCTCTAGTATCTGTAAGTCAAATGGTTAATATGTAAGCCCTGCAAAAAAACTCAGCCCGAAGGGTTGGGAATGCCCTGCCCAGAGGAACATTGCCCCTTGATAAGCCAGCTGGTGTGGAGTCTTAGGACACGAAACTGGACAGTTACGGTTGTACTCGTAATGGCAGTTTGACTGGGCACACATCATGACAGGAACACGCTGTGACTGAACACTGTAGCGCATTGCGTGCCTTAGTTGGACAACACAGTGGGCATTTAATACTCCTAGTTGGATCGAAACATCACTTTCTACTGAACCAGATTAGGTGTATTACTTCTGATCAGGTATCAGACCCTGACCATCCTGAGCCGTTACCCTGTTAAGTCGTCATGGAGGCTGGAGCCCAGGGTCAACTTCTGCACCTAGATGTGTATGTGGACGAGAAGATGCCTTGCGGCGGAGTCCTACAGCTCCTTGGGAGACTAAGGCCCCAGTGGAAACCACAGGACATCAAAATGAAGGCAAGTGACAGGTATAGAGGTATCACGGCACATTCAATGCATCAGTGTCCCAGTGGACAGAAACTGACAAAACATGTACAACTGTATCATAGCAGTTTAATTTCAAGCAGGGTTTGCTACTGTAGTTATGACATCAAAACTGAAGGTGACAAGTATTTCTATTTTTGAAGAGCAACATTCTACCTTTTCTTGTCTTGGGCATCGAACCTTGAAAATGTTTAAGTGACATTCCCTTTAAACCTCAACCAGATACTCAAAAGTAGCATCTTCTGTCGTAAGTTTGTACATCAAAGGAACCATACATATCACATTAGAAAAACTTCTGTCCTCAGCTATCCTAGTTTCTCTTAAGGACCTCACTCCATTCGTGCAAACAGTGGGCCAATCTCCCAGAGAAATAGGGTCTGTGTTTGTCAGAGTCACAATGGAGAGGCTCAGTGACCTCTCTAAGCACACAATTACTGAGAGGTGATGGCTTACCCCCAGAGTTCCCATTCACATATTGTGTCTGTGGGTTTCTAGGGACTTCTAACAAAAAAAAGATAGACAATCTTTGTTTATATTGACAAAACTAGGAAAAAGGGTATACATATATTACATAGATGTCTGAAAACACGTCAAACTGAAACCTTCCTCAAGTGTCTTTGCTGTGACTCCCTGACCAACATGTTTCGGCATAATTCTGAGGATGAGTTGAATATATACAGTTAGGTCCGGAAAAATATTGTACACTGAAACAAGTTTTGTTATTTTGGCTGTTTACCAAAATATATTCAAGTTACAGTTAACAACCCCGATCAGACATAACATTATGACCACTGACAGGTGAAGTGAAAAACACTGATAATCTCGTTATCATGGCACCTGTCAGTGGGTGGTATATATCAGGCAGCAAGTGAACATTCTATACTCAAAGTTGATGTGTTAGAAGCAGAAAAAATGGGCAAGCATAAGGATCTGAGCGACTTTGACAAGGGCTAAATTGTGATGGCTAGACAACTGGGTCAGAGCATCTCCAAAACTACAGCCCTTGTGGGGTGTTCCCGGTCTGCAGTGGTCAGTACCTACCAAAAGTGATCCAAGGAAGGAAAAGCGGTGACTGGGTCATGGGCGGCCAAGGCTCATTGATGCACGTGGGGAGCGAAGGCTGGCCTGTGTGGTCCGATCCAACAGACGAAAATACTGTAGCTCAAATTGCTGAAAAAGTTAATGCTGGTACTGATAGACAGGTTTCAGAACACACAGTGCATCGCAGTTTGATGCGTATGGGGCTGCGTAGACGCAGACCAGTCAGGGAGCCCATGCTGACCTGTCCACAGCTGAAAGCGCCTACAATGGGCATGTGAGCATCAGAACTGGACCAGCAATGGAAGAAGGTGGCCTGGTCTGATGAATCACATTTCCACACCAGGATGCACTATGGGAAGGAGGCAATGTGATGCTTTGGGCAATGTTCTACTGGGAAACCTGGGGTCCTGCCATTCATGTGGATGTTACTTTGACACGTACCACCTACCAAAGCATTGTTGCAGACCATGTGTACCCTTTCATGGCAACGGTATTCCCTAATGACACTGGCCTCTTTAAGCAGGATAATGCGCCCTGCCACAAAGCAAAAATGGTTCAGGAATTGTTTGAGGAACACAACAACGAGTTCAAGATGTTGAACTCCAAAATCCCCAGATCTCAATCCAATCAAGCATTTGTGGGATGGGCTGAACACACAAGTACAATCCATAGAGGCCCCACCTCGCAACTTACAGGACTTGAAGGCTCTGCTGCTAACGTCTTGGTGCCAGATACCACAGCACACCTTCAGAGGTCTAGTGGAGTCCATGCCTCGATGGGTCAGGGCTGTTTTGGCGGCAAAAGGAGGCCCTACACAATATAAGGCAGGTGGTCATAATGTTATGGCTGATCGGTGTACGTTCATAATCTGTAAGTAGAATCACTGTCATACCTTAGTTAGCCATGAAACTTCAAGATTGAAAACCAATGGCTTTGTTGACAAGGGGTCCGTATTGGCACATACATGACATATACAAATTTAGGGGACCTGTTTTGGCTTAACAGCAAATGCATCTATAAACAATTAGATAGGGACAGCTATCTTTGACTGTTTGACTCAATGGACGGTGGAGCCCCATTCTGCATTTACCCAATTAATGTTCAAATATAAAATGGTTACAATAAGGATTGAGTATTAACTTTGGTTAAAGGTCATTGCAGAGCATATCTATTATGTCGAAGCCTCTTCTAGACTGTGTTTTGTTAACAGAAATACATGTTTCGCCCAATTGGCGTAGTGACAGTCACTGCCTTTCAGTTAGATGCATCATTGCAAGACCAGGGTTTGAATACTGTTCCAGCCCAGAGGTTCTGTGTAGGGAGGTGCAATTGGCCAACACTGTCCAGTTCTGGGAGGTTAGTAACCGAATATGTTTCCTTGCCTTGTCGCGCTCTACTTGTGGCCTTTTGGGTTGTTGTTATCTCAGTCAAGGCTCAAAGAGTGCATTCGTTCACATAAGATTCCAGTCTAAACTTTCTGGTTGAATGAGCAGCATGATAAAGACCAGAATGGCATTGGATGTGCTTCTGAAATATGGCTCATACAGTGCCTTGCAGAAGTATTCCATCCCCGACTCTCTTATATTACAAATGGTAATACAAGTAATACAAATGCATAGATTAGATAAAGATTACAAAATAATATCGATGTTTTATATCCACGTATTTGGATATCCCAGTGTGCATAAAATCTGTGCATAAAATCTGATTAAGATGTGGAAAATTCATCACTACACAGTTACTGCCAAAAAAGGCAGTGCCTCAAAATTCAACATTCATACAAGGAGAAGCCACAGAGAGGCCAACAGTCACTTTGAAGGAGCTGCAGAGTTTAGTGGCTGGCAAGTAGCATAAGAGTGCTCTAGTCAACCATAACAAGACCTTTGCATAAGACTGGTTTGTATGGGAGGATGGGCAAGAGAGAAGGTGTTCCCCATGTTCGCAAGAAAGAATCAGTTTGAATGCAAGTCAGATGGGATCAAGATAGAGCTTTTTGGCAAAAACTCTAGGTGCTATGTGTCAAGCAAAACAAACACTGCCCATGCCTCAACACACAATGTCCCTATAGTGAAGTATGGTAGTGGCAGCATCATGCTGTGGAGATTGTCACCAGCAGGTATTGAGAATTTTGTTAAAATTTAAGAAAGAATAGATGTAGAAAAATAGAAGGAAATACTGCTTCAGTCTAAAGAACTGAAGCTTGGAAGGAAATTCACAGGATAATGATCCTAAGCACAAAGGCAAACACTAGTTTCTGAAGGACAAAAAAGTCTAACAGTGGCCCAGGCAATGTACTGATCTCAATCCAATTGAGAATCTGTGGTATTATTTGAAAATGTCCATCTACAAGCATTGTCCCACCAACCAGAAAAACCTGGAGTAAATTTGCCAAGAACAATGGGCAGAAATCACTCCAACACTATCTGCAAAGCTGGTACATACTCTCCAAATAATACTTAAAGCAGTAATTGCAGTAAAAGGTGGCTCTACCAAATATTAATGTGTGGGGTTGAATGTGTTACGTATGCACATTGTTCCTACAAATATTTCCCAACAAAAGGTCACTTTACAAGAATTGAGTTTGAGTTTCAATGTTTTGAAATAAAATATCAAACAGAAAAAAATGTGCACCATTTGAAATTCAGTATATGAGAGAATTGGGCAAGGGTTTCAATACTTTTGGAAGGCACTGTATTTCCCCATCAACAGTCCTAAGCCTGATAATTGGACATCACAAAAGTGTGAAAAATGTGTTAAATATTTTTTTTTTTTAAATAACACTGATTGCGAGCCCACAAAAGGTCGATTCTAACTAATATACCACCTCACACAGAGGCTTTGTGAATGCATGTTCCATGGTTTTATGGTGAAGAAAATAGGTTACAGCTTTGATTTCCTGCTCAGACATACCAGGCCAGTCTGATGACAAAAGCCTGTCGAATTTGACCCAAATATCTTGTGTTAGCTGTGGTGTGTTTGTTCAAGTGGCTCTCAATTCAGCACTATGAATACTTCATCAAATGTCAAGACCACCATGTTTGTTCTCTGCCGCTCTCGATTAAACATTGTGTTACATGCAGCCCCTTCCGGGTTTGAACAGACCTTAAGGGACACTGGGAGTAAGACAACGCTGAGCAGGGAGTGAATAGAAACAAACTTGCAATGATGATCCCTTGCTACAGTAGCAAACACGGCCATTGCAGACTAGTCTGAAGACTTGAGTTCTGTGTGGAGGTTCTGATATCACTGACAGTGTCATCCACAATAGAGGCAATGTCAGTTATGCAATTGCTTTTAAAGGGAATGTATGACAATGTTAGGATAAACATGTATGTTCTATTAAATCCCCCAGAACATGACAGGGCAGTAGCAATATGTGTTGCGAGTGAAGATCGTTTCCACTCGTCTACTCCATCAACGCTATCCTGTCGCTGTTGTCTTGTGTTAAGATGTTCACTGAGGGCATCACCAACCAGCTGGTGGGCTGTTACGTGGGCTCGCTCCAGGAGTCAGAGATTGTGCTGGTACGTGTGTACGGGAAGATGACTGAGCTCTACGTGGACCGGGAGAGGGAGGTACAGATGTTCAAGATACTGCACGCTCACAACTGTGGCCCACAGATCTACTGCAGCTTTCAGAATGGCATCTGCTACGAGTTTGTGAGGGGGACCACATTGGAAGACTCACTGCTCACACAACCATCCATCTATAGGTATCTGTCGAAAGTTATAGCTGTACACATTCATAGATCAGGAAGGAAACATAAACCGAATTAGAAAAAAATATACACTTTATTTAAAGGCCATATGCGTAACACATTATACAGCATTAGGTATGTACTCATATTGCAATATAATACAGTAATAATGCAGTATAAGCATAGTTATAGACACTCGTAAAGTCTCATGAAGACTTGTGATGCTGTATACAAATACTCATAATGCATTATATGTTTAATTATGTACAGAAACATAGTGCTTCACAATTACTGGGAAATCTTTCCTCAAGGATCATACAGCAATAATTATCAACACACTATCAACATTCATCTAAAAGATGGGGTCAATGAGCAGCAAATCACTATTAGTGCATCATAATCTCTTTCATGGTGTGTTATAGCATACTTATAAGCCACTATTAATTAATCTTTGATTGTTTCAGGTAAAGTGATGAAATCTCTAATCACACAAACATAATACACCATATGACATTACTATAACATTATAAAGTGGTCATTGTCTGCATTCAGTAAAGTGAAACGTTCTACACATTTCATATTGACACAACACAAAATCTTTCATACTCTGCTTTATTCAACAAGTTGAATAACTTAACATTAATTGCCACACAGTCCAACAGCCAGCAATTTGGCACTCAAAATACATTCACAACAATTGTCCAAAAAAGAAAGAATGCAAAGACAAAGACCTGCAAGTCTGTTTTATCCAAATCAATGTAACATACATTGTGTAAGCATTTACATTAGCAACAGAGGACCACAAGTCAATCGTATTTATAGAAAATATATGCTATTTAGCTCGCTGTAATCCCAAAACATTAAAAGGTAATACATTTGATGCTGTAAGCCAGGTGTACGTTTTGTTGTTGCTTGATTGAAAGTGCCGCACAAAACCTGACTAGGACAGGGCTGCCAGCTACAGGGTTGGTCGACCCTTAATAATTTCCAACTTTTCTTGAAAGGTCCTTCTCGAAAAAGGCTTAGCCAGTAAATCTGCCATCAAATAAATTTTTTCTCCTCCTTCAGCAATTGTGTGTTAAAAAATCAACAGGGCATCAAGTAAACATCTAAACCAAAAATCTAAAGCACTACATATAAAAATCTAAACGACATGAAAGAAAGTTTAAAATAAACTTACCTGTTGCTATGTTATGTGCTAGCTAGTTTTACTTCAGTTAACTAACTGGCCCACTGAGCTCACCACACAAAAAATGCTAACATAGGCGATCTGGCGTGACAAAAGAATACGCCCAACATGGCAAACTCGCAAATGGAAGAAAGACAACCTGCAGGTATCTTATAACATTCTTAAAGAAAGTTGGCACAATTATCAGAGATTTGTTAAAGCTGAGAAGACTCAGTACCTCTCAGATATTATTTTAAAAAACTCTCACAAACCTCATGTTCTTATCAGTACTATTAACACTGTTCTTAATACTCCCCAATCCACATATCATGAACCATCTCCTGAGGCATGTGAAAAATTTCTCCACTTTTTCGTGGACAAGACTGCCACCATTAGAGCAAGCATCTCACCTCCCGCTTTTGACCCCTCCAATTCCATAGAATGTCCAGCTGTTTTCACCCAGTTTGAACTTATATCTCTTTCTACTCTTAAAAATTTTGTTGCACATATGAAACCCTCAGGTTCTCCCACTGACATTGTTCCACCTCGCCTTTTTAAAGAGGTGTGGGACACCATTGTACCTAACATCCAAGCGATCATAAACAGCAGCCTTACTTCAGGTTCTGTACCACTCTATTTTAAACAAGCAGTAGCGCAGCCACTCATTAAAAAAACAAATCTAGATACCTCAGTACTTTCAAACTATCGTCCTATCTCTAAACTCCCTTTTGTTTCCAAGATTTTAGAGAAGGCAGTTCTTCTACAGTTGCAATCCTCTTTGGATATGCACAGTATCCTTGAGGTGTTCCAGTCTGGTTTTAAAGCATTTCATAGCACAGAATCTGCACTTTTAAGAGTTTTTAATGATCTTTTAATCTCAACTGATTCTAGAGATCTGGCGATCCTTATGGTTTTAGATCTCACAGCTGCGTTTGACACAGCTGACCACAATGTCCTCATTTCTCGCCTAGAGCACAACATGGGGATTAAGGGCACTGCCTTAGAATGGTTTAGATCATATCTGTCTGAGAGGGATTTAGGAGTCAGCATTGGTGGCTCTACTTTACCCTCTGTGTCCCTCACTTGTGGAGTTCCCAAGGTTCGATTCTAGGGCCAATTCTTTTCTCCCTCCTTTTGCTTCCCCTTGGATCCATCTGGAAAAGACACAACGTCAGCTTCCATTTTTACGCAGATGACTCTCAAATCTACTTGCCTATTAAAATAAATGGTGGTAGCTCCTTAAAAATATTTGCTTGACTGTTTTAATGACATCAAAGCCTGGATGGCCTTCAATTTTTTAAACTTTAATGAAAGCAAAACTGATGTCATGATTTTTAGACCCAGAGGTGCTTCTGTTGCCTTTCAAATGGACCTGGGTCCCTTGGAACCCTATGTTAAGTCTGTTGCAATAACCTTGGCATAAAAATGGACTGTGATTTTAAACTGGAGAAACAGATTAATTCTGTTGTGAAAGCTGGCTTCTTTCAACTTAGGCTTCTTACTAAGCTAAAGCCACTTTTATCCTTCACAGATTTGGAGAGGGTTATACATGCTTTTATCATAACACGCCTCGATAGCCAGGCCTCCCTCTCTCAACTACAATTGGTTCAAAATGCTGCCGCTCGTCTCTTTCCAGGAACTCGTAAGCGAGACCACATCTCCCCTGTTCTGACTGGCCCCCAGCCTTCCTGTTTTTAAAACCCGACTAAAAACTCACCTCTACTCTTTGGCTTTTAACTCAGTATGAGAGTCGTATACTGCTTTTTAGTGATTGATTGTTTTATTTATTTATGTATTGATTTATTGATGACATTTTCGTTTTTTCATGTGAATGTACAGCACTTTGGTCAACCTGGTTGTTTTTAAATGTGCTTTATAAATAAAGTTGGATTGAATTGACATTGGACAACAACATACATATTACCCAGCAATCATCACTCCATATCTGTATATGAAAAAATATCAAAGAAAATAAGAAATTATTAATTTAGTTGAATAGTTATTTATAGTTTATGTAGAGTAAGCATATCATTTTGTTATTGATTGCTAGTGACTATTTTACCCATGAAAATTAAAACTATGATGGAGAAGGGTTTGCCATTCGAGGGCATATATAGCAAATGGCATCATACTCAATTTTATGTGAGTCCTTTTTTTTAATATAGACGTATTTCTGAGGTAGTAATCAAGGGCCCGTTCTCCAACACATTGTTGGAGGTCCTATGGGCACTAGTGTGACTACACTGCCTGCATTGTCTATATTTACGCCTCTGTTCTAATAACCCGTTTCTCTTAGTATTATAGTATCGTGTAGATTGATGATGAAAAAAACAATAAGCATGTAATAATAAGGTTGAAATGTGCAGAATGTTTCCCTTTACTGAATGCAGACAATGACCACTTTATAATGTTACAGTGATGTCATATGGTCTTTACTGAATGCAGACAATGACCACTTTATAATGCTATAGTGATGTCATATGGTGTATTATGTTTGTGTGATAGACATTTCAGTTTACCTAAAGCAATCAAAGATGAATTAATAGTGGCTTATAAGTATGCTATAACACACCATGAAAAAGATTATGATGCACTAATAGTGATTTGCTGCTCATTGACCCCATCTTTTAGATGAATCGCAGTGTTGATAATTATTGCTGTATGATCCTTGAGGAAAGATTGCCCAATAATTGTGAAGCACTATGTTTCTTTACATAATTAAACATATAATGCATTATAAGTATTTGTATACAGCATCACAAGTCTTCATGAGTCTTTACGATTGTCTATAACTATGCATATACTGCATTATTGCTATATAATATTGCAATATGAGTACATGTATAATGCTGTATAAAGTGTTATGCATATGGTCTTAAAATGAGTGTTATTAAATATATTCCCTGGGGTCCCCACATCTGTGATGCTCATAAGGAAAACTGACTAAAACAAAGTAAAGTTTCCTATGAAAATCCATAATTATTGAAACCCACTTATTGTGATATATGGGATAATATACTGTTGATTTGATACCTTTTATTTGCAGAACTGCAATCTTAGCTTTTCTGAAATCACTGGCAAGACAGGTGACTGATTTTAGAAAAGCTACAGAGGAAACAGCATGGAGCCATGTTCTTCTTCTGCTAGATAAGCCAGCATCATGACATACTGTTTGTAATGTTTGATTTTCCATACACGAGTGATGGAAATTGCTTTGACGCTGTAATTATTCAATGTCTGGATATAGATATAGAGTTGGGTCATGTTCCCATTCATTTAATGAATAAAATAATGCAATGAGAGATTAAATGTTGATCATTTACTGGGATGAGGATGATTTGTGGTTGAGTAGCGTTAAAAAACATGTAAATCTTACAATTCACCAAAGCATGACTAGAACATCTGCAACCTGTTTATGTCTGACCTTATACACGTGACCCATAATCTGAGTGAGACTGCTCTCCAGGAGTGCAACAGACATGACACAGATAACAATATAACATACAGTCATTACATTCATATACTGTACAGTTAGGTCCAGAAATATTTGGACACTGACACAGTTTTCATAATTTTGGCTCTGTTCGCCACCACAAGGGATTTGAAATGAAACAACTGAGATGCAATTGAAGTGCAGACTTTCAGCTTTAATTCAAGGGATTGAACAAAAACATCACATGAAACATTTAGGAATTGCAACCATTTTCATACACAGTTACTTTATTTCAGGGCCTCAAATGTAATTGGACAAATTAACACAATCATAAATAAAATGTTCATTTTTAATTCTTTGTTGAGAATCCTTTGCAGGCACTGACTGCTTGAAGTCTGGAATACATGGACTTCACCAAACGCTGGGTTTCCTACTTTGTGTTGCTATGCGAGGCATTTACTGCAGCTGTCTTCATTTGTTGTTTGTTCGTGGGTCTTTCTGCCTTAAGTTTTATCTTCAGCAAGTGAAATGCATGCTCGATCGAGTTTAGATCAGGTGCAGAATATCAGGTGCAGAACACTTCTTTGCCTTTAAAAACTCCTGGGTTGCTTTCACAGTATGGTTTGGATCATTGTCCATCTGTAAAGTGAAGCGCTGTCCAACCAATTTTGCTGAATTTGGCTGAATCTGAGCAGATAATCCCTATAAACTTCAGAATTAATCCAGCTGTGATTCAGTGTCATTGGAAGCCATGCATGGCCATGCCATCACACTGCCTCTATCGTGTTTTACAGATGATGTGGTATGCCGTTCCAAAACTTCTCCATACTTTTTTCTTCCCATCATTCTGGTACAGCTTGATCTTAGTTTCATCATTCCAAAGAATGCTGTTCCAGAACTGGGCTGGCTTTTTTAGATGTTTTTTGGCAAACTCTAAACTGGCCTGTCTATTGAGGCTTATGAATGGTTTGCACCTTGTGGTGAACCCTCTGTATTTGCTCTTGTGAAATCGTCCCTTTATGATAGACTTGGATAATGATATGCCTAGCTCCTGGAGAGTGTTCTTCACTTGGCTGGATGTTGTGAAGGGGTTTTTCTTTACCATGGAAAGGATCCTTCAATCATCCACCACTGTTGTCTTCTGTGGACGTCCAGCCCATTTTTTGTTGCAGAGCTCGCCAGTGCGTTCTTTTTTAGAATGGACCAAACTGTTGATTTGGCCACTCCTAACGTTCCTGCTATCTCTCTGTGGGATTTTTTTTTTGCAGCCTGAAGATGGCCTGTTTCACTTGCATTGAGAGCTCCTTTGACCACATGTTGTGGGTTCACAGCAACAGCTTCCAAATGCGAATGCCTCAACTGGAATCAACGGCAGACTTTTTACTGGCTTAATTGATGAAGAAATAACAAAGGAATGGCTCACACCTGACCATGAAACAGCAATTGAGTCAATTGTCCAATTATTTTTGGTCCCTTGAAAAAGAGGGGGCTACATATTAAAGAGCTGTAATTCCTAAACCCTTCCTCAAGTTTGGATGTGAATACCCTCAAATTAAAGCTGAGGGTATTCACTGCACTGCACTTTAAGCCCATATTAATTATTTAACTGTGCAATCAGGTTGTAATTACATATGTGGAATTCAATCATTGCCCCCAAATAATGAGTAGGCTTTCCCAAATTGACTGTCTGTTTGTTGACAGAAATACTACCATATAAACTTGTTAAATGTCAAGTGCAGCTCCTTTACTATTTACAGTGTGTTCGACTGTGGAAAGTAAATTTCTGTCAGGCAGGGATATTTCACAATCGACTCAAACTCTATTGACCGATCCATTGCCCAGAATCCAGAGACGTCACCAGATTTTCAGACGCAGATGTTGCTTCATTGTTGTTTTGTTCAAACAAGGTTTGAGCTGTTGAAACAAGAAGACCTTCTGCTCTTATTGCGCACATTTCTGTGACACCATCCCAGCAGCCTTAATGTGCAAGTAAAATCAACCTCAAATCTTAGTAATGTTAAGTAAGTTTGTTTCTAAATTAGTCGATTGTGTTTGCATCAGACATACACAGCGATGTTTTCTTTGAAAGAAAATCATTGCGAAAACAGCTACCTTTGAACCATTTATCATTAGACATGCTGATATAATACTTTAGATATGCTGATCCTAAATCTAGAGCAGGTGTTAACGGAAATCAGTCTGTAGATCAACATACCGGCTATATATAACTGCAACTAACACAAGAGTCTACCAGCGTTAGGTCAATGTAGTTGGTGTCACATCAATAACAGAGTGCTGGCTTCAAGAAAACTCATAAAGCTAGCTAGCACCTACCAACTTACAAACAGTGGCTTTCTAGCTTTGGGTAAATATGTTTGTTTTTGTAAGTCCTGCAACGATTAGCCCAATCCCTTTCATTTTATACAAAGCAGCCTGGACTGAGTTTTTGGCTTGGCAAGCTTAGTACATTATGCTAGCATTCGTGACATAGTCAAACTTCCTAAAATACTGATCATTTATGCAAAAAAAAACTTTGCTAGTTTTAAAATATCAGAAACATGAATTGCTTATCCATTTTTTTATGGATTTCAATAACAGTGGCCATCCCTAATAAATACAAGCCAAAAGCCAGACGTTTTTTGTAAGGGTCTTCAATGTTTTTGGGCACGAGATACTTTTTATTGTTTTTAGTTAGGTACATTCTAGTCTTCCTTGCAGCTTTTATCTAGGTTAGTGTACAAGAGAAGTATTGCACTCCTATATTTAGATATACCTGGGCAAATAAGGGTTAACTAACTACTCCAAAGGAGTCTATAAAATATAGTAATAATTATTTTCCCAAAAACGTGTTTAGCATTTTTCTTAGTTGTATTTTTCCTAGTTCAGAGTTCTTTTTAAGGATGTCTCTGTATGTATATTACTAATATTAAAAGAAAAATAAATAAATGAGGTAACACTTTGTTTTGAGGGTCCCAAAAGTGTGCCTGCAGATGCCAGTTACTGACATCCAACCCTAACCATTATTCAATCCCTAACCTTAACCCTTACCGGGTACTTTATTCTAAACCTAACCTTAACCTTAGCAAGCAGCTGTTTATCAACCAATTGTTTGTTAAGGTTTGTTGATAGTATTACTGTCTATATAACACCTAAAGATGGAAATTGCGACTCTCAAAATGAAGTGTAGCCTAAATGAGAGTCCATTTGAAGGATTCAATCACATCAGTATACTGTAAATATTAGCTTAAATCATGAAAATGTCATAGTGAATTTGTTTTGCCTGCATAGCACAGACAGCTACAGTATCCAGCTCAATTATTGAAGTCCATGCACTCAATTAGACCCAGAGTAATAAGTCCCTGAGTAAGAGATTGACTACTACTGTTGAATCCATGCTCTGTTAGAGTTTGAGGTGTAGCAAGTACATATTGAACAAAGAAAAGCTTAGTAAAGTTGTCAACATTGTTATGGAAAAAAATGGTAGATGTAGCATTTGTAGGTTCATGGAATTAAATCACCCCAACATATCCTATGGCCTAGTGGTAACTCTTTTGACTTTCATCTCGGAATGCACAACCTTTATCTGAACTAGAGTTCATGGTTCAATTCCCCCTCCAACTTTTCCATTTGTCTCTCAGCTAATGTAGGCCTCACTCTGTCCTTTTATATCTGTCGCCCAGATATATGTATCCACTTTGTCATTTCATAACTGTCAAAATATGTCCAAACATACAGCTCCGGAAAAAATGAAGAGACCACTGCATCTTTTTCTTTCCTTTCCAAAAAAGTTGGAAAGGAAGCTTTTGAGGAGGAACAGAAGGGTTAAAATGAAGAGACCACTGCAAATTGAACGCTTCTGTTCCTCACTCAAAACTTTCCTTTTCAACTTTTTTGGAAAGGAAAGAAAAAGGTGCAGTGGTCTCTTAATTTTTTCCAGAGCTGTATGTTTAAGAGAATGATTGTGTAATATTACCTTTTATATGTTATGGGCACTTCATGAAAAAATGTATGAAATGGTGGCAGTTGTCATTAGTGATATTGTATTCTATTAAATAACATTTAGTTAACCTTATTTTTATGTCAAATTGTGATGGATGATGGAAATGTAGTTAATTTCAATTAATTCACTGTTAATTGGGAAATACTCTCTGTCTAAGGCAGTGCACTACCCACTATCCCATTTGGAGGAGAGAGTTGTGGTCTTACAAATGGGAGAGATTTCAGTCTCAAGGTATCAATAGTGTTTTGTCAACTTTAGTCTATACAAAATGAACAACTATTTACCCGTTTGGTTTCTAAATTAGATTTTTCTGAATCGTTTAAAAAAGACTTGATCCGATGGGATCTTGATCATGATCCTAGGACATGATCCTATGAGCATGCATGGTTTTTCTAAGTGTTCAGTTGTAGCAAATGGCATTTTTGTGCCAACATGAATGTACATGACATATTTTGTTTTTTCATTTTCAATAAATCAGCACACATTTCTAATTACAAATTAACATTACAAAATGTAGAGAAAGTGAAGAGGTCTGTATACTTTCAGTCAGCTCTGGATGCCATGACTAAGTCCATCATTTGAATTTAATATTTGTAATTTGAAGGAAATGGTAGGAGTCAGCTAGAAATTACACTGAAAAACAAAAATGTATTATAATGGGGTTTAATTATGGACATGGATTCATAACATATAATTTAACTGTACTATATGATTAACTAGTTTAGGAAAGAGAAAAATGTCCCTAATTGAAAGCAAAAAAAAAAGTAACTTATGGGATATGGTAAACAACGTTTTATTTTTCTCCAAATTTCTTATGTCCTAAAAATACCAGGGTTAGAAGCACTGTCATCTCTATCTGACTGTGGGACCCAAGGCAATAAAAAATGATGAAAAAATGTATACATATTTAGATTTCAACTAATGTCTCTATCCCAAATTGAGGGACTCATCTGTTAGGGGTTGATAGCTCAGCATTCCAAAGCTACAAAATCATCATAGTGCTTTTAGAGTTCATGGAAAGATAAAAAAGATATTGTTTTCTTGTCTACAATTTTTGTGAGCAATATCTTGGCTGAGACTCCTCTGTAGTTATGTAATAAAAGGATACAACTTATTTTTCTACTGTAGATTGATTGCAACAGAAATGGGAAAAATTCACTCGATCAAGCTTGAATCTGACAACCCGGCAAACAATATTTTGTGGAAGAAGATGGCTCAATTTCTCAAACTTGTCCAGAATGCTCATGGCAACACAACAGAACCACAAAGGTGAGTGAACGCATATCCATCCACCCTTTTTTTGTTAAATGTTTTTTGGTCATGAAAAGTTGTCTAGTTTTTGCTAGTCGTCTGAGTTTGTTGATGGTGAAATCTAAATCGTTCAGCCGATCTTTACTGAAGTCTGAATCATTTAGATAGTCTTTACTGTCGCTATTAGTGCACACTGCATTGCCATCTTGGGACAGTGAAAAAAAGAGCAGCGATTGACCTATGGAGGAGGAGGGGGGAGTTATGCCTGTGGGAATAACATTGTGTTATCTTTGCAGGGGTCTCAAGGTGAAAGGTTAGAGGTTACTTCCAGACACTACAAAGAAAAACAGACATTAACTCAGTTTCCTCAAACACTCTCCCTTATCAGCCAAATGTTCAACATTGTTTAAGTTTGCTGCGAGGGGTCGGAAGTCCATGCAAACTAGAGTCAAACTAGAGTCACAAAGTACTGGTCTGCTTTAACTCAGATTAAAAGAACATCACTAGATTAGTCTACTATGTTCTTTCTGTTCTTTGTGTTTTGAAGGAAGAGGACAAGGCAATTAGCCATGGATTAGGTCATCCATTTAACAGAGAAGAGGGAAATTGGGACCTCTAATATCTGCGATGGAGTTAGCCTGTCTCTAGCAGTCTTTTAAAAAGGAGAATTTTCACTTTTTCCACTTGACAGACTTCTTGACAGACTTCTTCACTCTAAAATAAGTTAATGGACCTACTATAATCCATGACTTAATTTTCTAAAAACAGCCATTACAAACGGCAGCCAACTTTAGCCACTGCATGCTAAAAACAATGGAAGTAATAACAGCATCTGAGCGTGTTTCAAAGGCATAAAATTAAATATGTAGTTTTTCCATTCACTTAAAGGTGATTTGGCTAGTAAAAAATAAACATGTTCACACGGTTCCATTACTTTCATTTATTAGTAGCTAGCAGTCTAAAGTTAAAGTGTCTAAAGTTAGTTGGTTTATAACGGCTCTTTAAATATAACTGAACAATGGATTACAGTTTCCTGGCCCATAAACTCCAGGGTGAGGATCCATCCAATATCAAGTCATTAAAAGTGGTAATCTCTTTTAACATTGCTGAGAGGACACAGCCAATCAACCTTCTGTACTCCTCTAATACAGGTCTATTGTTTTGTGATGTGACATTACACAGGGAGTGATAATTCATTAGGATCATTTCATGAAGTATAAGAAAACAATTTTAATGAATATTAATAAAATTATGCAGCCAAGTATTGTATAAATAAAGGTTTATGTTTAAGTTGTAGGCATTTTAAAAAATTTAAGGGATTTCTACATTTTGCAGTGCTTCGTTTTGCCAGCTTTCACCACAGTTGCACCGCATTCAGGAGTCCAATAGATGGGGCTATATTGTGATACAATTTTAAGAAAGATGAGATGATCCACATTAAACTGTCTAAATATGAAATTGTTTACATTACTTATTTAAAGAATATGTTTGTGCTACAGGAAGGCCACACTAAAAGGTTGAACATTGTCTTTAGACGTTTAGATGTATAGATGGATATTGAAATGTATGGTGAAAAAGTATTAATAGTGCAGTATCTTTCATCCATCCAAATCTTTTATTTTAAGTCATCCCACTTATGCATGAGATGTAAATTATTTATAGAACATTAAACATAACATGTAATTGGACAGTAATGCTAAGCATTTTGAAATGGCTCTACACTACAATATTTTGGAGTTGGAGTGAGACTGTTTTTTTTGTTATGTTTAACCCAACAGGAAAGTGACATGAATTCATGTTGTTTTAGGTTTAATCTAAAGCCTCTACCAAAACCAAACAATCTTTGATTGTTTCCATAAGATACAATGTGTGCTCCTTAACCGAGTATGGATGTCCATACAAAGTTCAAATGCAAAGTGCAAAATATAGAATAATTTTAAATATATATTAACTATGTGACATGAATGAGCTCAAGAAGCATTTTCATTGTTGCAATGATAAATTGTGCCCCTGCGTACACATATATTAAACGAAGAGTACATACTTCAATGTACAAGTACATATGGTTTAAAAACTGTATTTATAGTGCTACACCCGTGTTCAATTCAATTTTGTCCTGCCAGCACCATCACCCACTGCCACAAGAGACCACACCTACTTACCCCATGGAGACTCAGTTTACCACATCCCATTGTCAATTCACCCCATACCCGGGGTTAGTTGTGCCAAGAGACAACCTCTTTTGTGGCAAGAAGTTTTAAAAACTGTGATTCATTTCTATATTTGTTAGAACTAATATTATCTTGACAAAGTGTCACTGAATGTAAAAATGGCTCCACATATCTCACTCTCCTCTACCAATAATGGAAAGTTTCTCATTTTTCAGGGGGTACACTCTTTTAACCTCTGTCTCACTCTGCGTTCTGACTGAACCAAGATAATATCGAGCATTTATTGTGAATGGTAATCTCTGAGAACATTGCCTTCAAAAGCCACAATGCACGTAACTGGCTTTCAGATTGAATCCAGGCCCTTGTCATTGAGTGCCAGGAATTTGGAACCAAATACCAAACTTTTAATAACACACTATAAGTGAAATGTGTCCAAATATTTATGAAAAGGGGGGACTAGATATATTAAGTGCTTTCATTTCTAAATCAGATAAGTATGAATATGCGCTCATATAAAAGGTTACATTCTCTACCATCACCTCATATAAACTATTTGCTTGACTATAGAGCCAAATTTATCTTTTTAAAATCCCAGTTCAAATACATATGTAAGGAGGGGGTGTGGTTTTGAATATGATGAAGGGAGCCACAGAGTGAGACGGTGAGAAGCCGGCAACACAAAAAAGCATTAGACAGACTTTTGTACTTGCGGAATGCATAAGTGCGTGCGAGGGATTGTGTCTTCTGAGGAAATGGTGGGAGAGGAAGAGGCTGCACCTGCAGAAGAGCTCCTCAGTCAGTCAGTCACCCGCTGGGGTGGGAGGCGGGAGAGCAGAGGAAGGAAAGAGGAGAACAGGAGACAAGATACATGTGGTTTTGAGGGGAGGGGACGCCAAGGCAGAACAGGAGAGGAGAAGAGGGGAGAGAAAAGGACAGAGCAGGACAGAGGAGAACACGAGGAGAGAGGAAAGCAGTGCTAGAGAGACACAGCTGCACTGCAGTTCAGAGCAGAGCGCAGAAGCCTTGGAGAGCTGCCTCCCGCACCGCTCAAAGCCCTCCCGCTGATTCTCCCATTTAACACTCAACACAAACCACAGAACACTGCCATTCTCACTGCTGCTCCACTAGAGCTGTTAATCAGATGTAAATTAGGCACATTGATAACGAGCTGCCAGAGGAGGAAATTCCTCTAATTACTGGAACTGGTTCTCTAGAAACAGAGACGTGAGAGGAGCCGGGAGGCAAGCAGCGTACTCCACAAACCCCTGCATCTAAAAGGGAGAGTTTGTCAAGAGGAGGGGGAGCGAGTGCAGTTACCGGAGTGCTGTTGAAATGTAAAATCAAAGGTTGTTTTGGTTGTTGAAATTTCAGTCATTTGATTTATTTTCAAGATAATATAATTAATAGGAAGGAATGTAAGTCTGACCATGTATTGGCCTTTGAAAAACTATTTGTTTTCTCAAATACTGTTATATACATCTGCAAACATACAGAAAAGTGTATGCATTTTTAAAGAGAGATGGAATTCATGAACCACATTTAATATCATATATTTTCATGAATATTGATGATATTAAGATACTAAGAAATTGGCTATCAAAAGCTAATATATGATGCTGAGGAGTCCACCACAGCCGGGGTTTGGGCCTTGGTTGTGCTAATTATCGGTGTGGGCCAGGAGTCTGAGGGGAACGGTGTATAATGGCCCAGCACCAACGGGCTGTGGGGAGGTATCGTCAGTAGATATTAACTTGACTGATCTCGCTCTAGCGGCTCCCTTAAGCGGGTCGGGAGCCAGCAAGCTAAACGGAGGTGGAGCGAGCAGAGTGAAAAGAAACAGAACAGCTAGGCCAAAAAAATAGCTTGTCTATAAGGTAAATAGGAAGAAACTTTTTATACTGTGCTATGTTATTTTTTGAAGCAATGCATACAGTAATATTTTTAAATATCTGGAAACGTAAAAAAAATATTATAATAATAATACAGATATATGAAAATGCAAAATGCATGTTATAACAAACTATGTTGCGGCTTATCCCAGAAGCCCAAATACCTTAATAGGGACCAAAGCCTTTATGAGTTCATCTACAGTAAGTGTTTTTTTCGCAACCATAACAAAAAAACAAAAAAAGATTGACCAGAGCAAAACGTGATAATCTCCCATCCAAATGAGTGTGTACTGCTCAGGATATAAGGAGGCACTGTGGGAGGGGAACAGGGAAATCTGTCTGGATTGTAAACAAGGGCCTACGCCTCGGCTTTTATTGTACGTTCCTCACAGACCCCACTAAATTATGCCGACAACTGTGTATAATAGCACAGCAACTGTTTGTCCCCTTGCATAAATAGGTATAACAGTGTTTAAATTACTGTCTCCCATCATTTTTTCTTTTGGCGATTGAAAAGAGACATAAAAAATCATTAGAACTACACAGCGCTTACACAGCGTTTCCCAGGTGCATTTTCGAGAGGTGTCCGTGAATGTAAGACCTTTTTTGATTAATGGAGCTATCTCGAGAAGGAAAAACAAGACATTGTGAAGGCATGTACTGTAACTTCACAGGATGATATGTGGAGTTGTCTAGTGTCATAAACAACTTGTGTTGCTGTAAACGCACGCTGGCCTGCAGAATGCATCGGCAGCAAGGTTTCCCAAATGTAATGGCCCGCAACCCTATTTTAATATCAAAATGTTCTTGCAAACACACCAGTTGCTGTTTTAGTTCGGGATATGAAAATCTATTAACAAACAATCTGATGCAGATACAACATGGCTTATAATATTGCCAAAGATGAGATGCCATTAACAAAGTTGAAATCAGCTTCCTTCCCAATCCAACGTATGTTAAAGAAACAATATGCGCTTTGTTTACTGGAATTATAGTAAACAGTATAAAGTACTATATACTGCGGATCAAGTTGCCTCATCCCCTACATACTGAGATATCTCTCCCCGAATGAATGTGAGAAGCACAGATCATAAGGTATGAGAAACCTGTCAATGGCCTTATTAGTGATGTGCTCAACACACTCGCAGATGTGAAACAAAACACTGTATAATCGTATTGTGGTGTAACTGCAGCTAGACTTGGTTTTAAATGCATTACTAAAAACTATTTTGTAGGTAAAGGGGGTGAACAAAATAATGAAAACACCTAACAATATACACTGATCAGCCATAACATTATGACCACTGACAGGTGAAGTGAATAACACTGATAATCTCGTTATCATGGCACCTGTCAGTGGGTGGGATATATTAGGCAGCAAGTGAACATTCTGTCCTCAGAGTTGATGTGTTAGAAGCAGGAAAAATGGGCAAGCGTAAGTATCTGAGCGACTTTGACAAGGGCCAAATTGTGATGGCTAGACAACTGGGTCAGAGCATCTTCAAAACTGCAGCCCTTGTGGGGTGTTCCCGGTCTGCAGTGGTCAGTACCTATCAAAAGTTGTCCAAGGAAGGAAAAGCGGTGCCCCTTCTTGACCACTGTCCACTGCCGAATGTACCTACAATGGGATGTGGATGTTATTTTGACAGGTACCACCTACATACAGTAAGCATTGTTGCAGACCATGTGTACCCTTTCATGGCAACAGTATTCCCTGATGGCATTGGCCTCTTTCAGCAGGATAATGCGCCCTGCCACAAAGCAAAAATGGTTCAGGAATGGTTTGAGGAACACAACAATGAGTTCAAGGTGTTGACTTGACCTCCAAATTCCCCAGATCTCAATCCAATCAAGCATCTGTGGGATGTTCTGGACAAACAAGTCCGATCCATAAGGCCCCACCTCGCAACTTACAGGACTTAAAGGATCTGCTGCTCATGTCCAGGTTTTTAATTTTGCAGTTTTTGTGAAGGATGCATCTGCAATTCATGCACCAACAGTTTGGCCTCTTTGGAACTAGCAGTTACAAAGAGGCTTAATCAAGCCAATTATAAAATGTCCTCTACAATTGTTCCACCACCATCCCTCACAGTGGGGTGAGGTACATTTCTGCATGGCTATCTTTAGCTCTACGCCAAACCCACCTCTGGTGTTTGTTTCCAAAAAAGTTCTATTTTGGTCACATCTGACCATAAAACCTGGTCCCATTGAAAGTTGGTGATCATTTCATTTCAGATCATTTCATCCCAAAGATCATTTCTTTGGGTGCAACCAAATCATGTGATGGTGGTACTAGTGCAACTGAGTCTTTCAGTTGCTGGCACCAGCACATGATTTGGTTTGATTAAACATGGGCATTACATTGTTATTTGACAACTACTTCGAATGTCAGTCTATGAGAAGAACTGGACAGTTTCCCCAAAAACAAAGGGTGGGGCTTTAGGTGTTCTAATGTATTACACAATGCTGACTATAGAAGCAACCTCTTATCAACAATTAACATCAAGACAAAACATGCTCGAATATGAGGTACAGTTATAGAATATGTTCAGACAGTAGTAGACGTAGTAGTAGTAGACGTGTCAAACAAAAAGCCACTGCAGCCTGAGTCAATAACCAGAAGCTGTCCAAACAAAAAAGAATAATACTGTGAATTGTATTGGTCTAGTGGGTAGTAGCAGTTTAATTCATGTTTTAATATTTAATTACTAAATTATTTTGTAAGCCGTTATCTGAATATCTACATCAATCAGCCATAACATTATGACCACTGACAGGTGAAGTGAGTAACACTGATATTCTCATTATCATGGCACCTGTCAGTAGATGGGATATATTAGGCAGCAAGTGAACATTCTGTCCTCAAAGTTGATGTGTTAGAAGCAGGAAAAATGGGCAAGCGTAAGGATCTGAGTGACTTTGACAAGGGCTAAATTGTGATGGCTAGACGACTGGGTCAGATAATCTACAAAACTGCCGCCCTTGTGGGGTGTTCCCGGTCTGCAGTGGTCAGCACCTATTAAAAGTGGTCCAAGGAAGAAAAGCGGTGAACGTGTGACAGGGTCATGGACGGCCAAGGCTCATTGACACATGTGGGGAGTGAAGGCTGGCCCGTGTGGTCTGATCCAACAGACGAGCTACTGTAGCTCAAATTGCTGAAAAGGTTAATGCTGGTACTGATCGAAAGGTGTCAGAACACACAGTGCATCGCAGTTTGTGGCGTATGGGGCTGCGTAGCCGCAGACCAATCAGGGTGCCCATGCTGACCCATGTCCACTGCCGAAAGCACCTACAATGGGCACGTGAGCATCAGAACTGGAACACGGAGCAATGGAAGAAGGTGGCCTGGTCTGATGAATTACGTTTCCTTTTACATCATGTGGATGGCCGGGTGTGTGTGCGTCGCTTACCTGGAGAACACATGGCACCAGGATGCACTATGGGAAGAAGGCAAGCCGGCGGAGGCAGTGTGTGCACCCTGCCACAAAGCAAAAATGGTTCAGGAATGGTTTGAGGAACACAACGAGTTCAAGGTGTTGACTTGACCTCCAAATTCCCCAGATCTCAATCCAATCAAGCATCTGTGGGACTTGCTGGATAAACAAGTCCGATCCATGGAGGCCCCACCTCGCAACTTACAGGACTTAAAGGATCTGCTGCTAACATCTCGGTGCCAGATACCACAGCACACCTTCAGAGGTCTAGTGGAGTCCATGCCTCGACGGGTCAGGGCTGTTTTGGCGGCAAAAAGGGGACCTACACAATATGAGGCAGGTGGTCATAATGTTCTGGCTGATCGGTGTATATCTGTTAATTGTACTATTCTGAGGTTAACTGTAATTGTGAAATGTGGCATAACAGACAGCTACAGTAACAGCACAGCAGAAATGCAACAGTTAACTAATAGAAGTCAGCAGTTACCATCCTCTTACACTCCTTAAACATGTATTTTATTGCAATTAAAGGTACAAATTAGTATATTGTGATATACACAGTTACCATCCAAAGATCTAAATATACCGTGTTATGGTTGTTAGGCCATATCACCTAGCCGAAGTAATCCATTTAGATATAGTAGTAGATAAATATAAGTAGTCGCCTTACTGTTTGCTAAAGCTTTATAGTGTGAGGTAATCAGTAATAAAACTGCAAGATTTTTAAATAAACTATTGCCACAATCATTTCAGGTTTATAGTCTTGTCAGGTAACTAAATTCCATTGGCAAGCTTAAAAATTTACAAATTATAGAAGCCTAGTAATTCATGCTAACACGCCATGTATCTGCCAAACAAATAATTTAGCATGTGTATGCCTTTTTAGACCTACTTACTAACTTCAATAGCTTTCCAAGCTTACCCTCTGGAAATAAAGTACCCTCTGGAATTAATGAGGAATTGGTACGAAACATGATGTCATTTTATCTAATCTATGAATAGCATAATCATTGCGTTCATAGCTCTGTTTTTGAATTTGGGAGAGGCAAATGTTCTCCAGCTGCTGCTTATAGCCGTTTTGTGGTTGTTTGAATTTCCAGATTTTCTTTTGTTTTAAACTTTGTGTCATAGAATTTTAGATGAAATCATGTAATTTCTGGTTCAAACCCTGATTGCTTATAGCTGATATGTGACACCACAGAAATGGTTTGTTATAGCAAAAAGGTTTCTCAGTAGTTTGTGGTATATTGTCAATTCATCAGTTGTGTGACATGTTGTGCATAAGCCCTGTGGCGGACTGGCCACATAACAGAAGCCCTTGTCTCAAATGCATACACGCAAAAAAAAGGTTCTTCCCCAAACATACAATGACCAACTGAATTTCGGAGAAATGTCGTCATAGACAGTTCCCAAAAATGTGTGTGTATTTGTGTTTCGCAAAAATTGCAAAAATTCCGATAACTGGGGATCTTGTTTAAAAATATAATTAAACATGACTTGCTTATAATTAGTTTGTATACAAGACCTGTGAGGATTTCATTGTGAATTGAAAATAGTCCTTCTCTGTAACACTGATTAATTATAAGCCAATATGGACTTAATGTGGTCCAGTTGCAACACTCTTGGCTCCATGCACATATGCTCCACCTTGCACAACTGCACCTCCTTATATATTTCTAAACTGTCAATATTAGCCTTGGGAAAAAAGAAATTATGTAAGACTACAATGTAGCATAGAACGTTTGCTGATTATTGTAGGCTGCAGCACATGCAATTTAAACCGGCTAAATAATAATACACATACAAATCATCTGTGGGTTCTTTGCATTTCCTGCCTACATAGTATTCATTTTTAAAGTGTGAGATTATTGGAAAGATTATGTAGACTATAATGGTGCTAGCAACACCAGGGTTGTTGGTTCGATTCCCACCAAGTCCTCCTATTTGAAAGTGTATGCACTGAATGCTTTTAAGTAGAGGCCACACTGATCTGTGGAGAACAGATACAGAACACAACAGAACAGGTACATTATGGTTTGTAGAGTATGTCTAAATGGTTTAACAGAGGGTTATGATTCAGGTAGCCTTTCAGAAATTCAACGCATCTGAACTTTTTGTCTGTGGATATTGTAAAGATACGGCACACATTATTGTACGTACAACTCCCATTGAGAAAGCTTTGGAAATCAATTATATGAATAAAATCGATGGGCCAGTTCCGTAACAGCAGATCAATTTGAATGGGATGAGACATTCAGTGCCTGCAATGTGTAACAGCCATTTTTTTTGCCCACATAGTTCCAAAATGCTGCACAAGGTCTACAGCATCAAAACCCTGTCAGATGAAATGGAGAAGCTGAAAAGACACCTCTCTCAGATCAACTCGCCGACTGTGCTGTGTCACAATGATCTCCTGACTAAAAACATAATCTACAACCATAAAGAGGGTGGGTGAGGAGAAATAATGGATCACATTGTAAGGAATTTAAGTTGCACAACAATAACATGAAAAATGTACCAAGTAATTTCTTTCTGAGGTTGAAAAGACAATGCGGCATGAAGAGTAACTGGATTCCTTAGGACTAAACTGATTGGGTATAGGATTTGTTCTGCCAATCTAATGTAATAGACCATCAGTATTGGGAAGAATACAAGATTGCTATATTTAAGACTGAATAACTTTAATGTCTCTTTAATTCCAGTTATTTCTGTGAAATGGTCCAATTGCAGTACATGTTCCATTTTAACACCTTAACAAAATGCCATTTTAAAAACGGTCACAATCCACAACATAATTTTCTTTTGCAATGTAGTCCAGTAGATAAGTTCGCAAATAAGACTATTGCATTCAATTTAGAATAAAAATGGGGCAATTGGTACACAATTTTTTTGCGGTGAACAAAACTTGAAATAGTGCTGTCAACCAAATCTCGGTTTGGACTATAGTGCCCCCTATAGGTTAATGGTTTACCTGCATGCATGTGTTGGGTCATGGTTTCCCTTGTGTTGGGTCTACATGGTCCTAAAATAGATTAACATGTTTGTATTAGTACAGGGAAGACAATTTCAACATCATAAATCCATTCCATTATAGTTTTAACAGAGAAGCAGGCTATTCCACATGGAAGATCCTGGATATAAAAAAGTACCAATTCTGGCAGGCTACTGAATTTACACAAAAACATTAGTTCTCCTAGCTCTAGAAGCATGTTTGTGATTCTCTAACATGGGGAAAGTAATCAAACACAAAACTGCCCCATGGACGATCCTAAGTACCAGACTAAGCCTAGTTCACTCCCAAATTTGAGTACATAGGCCCAGTTCTAACTCCACCTTAATCAAGTTGTTCTGGGCTATTGGAAACTTGCTTTTGACTAGGTAATTTAAGCCTAAGAAACAGAAGGTGCTAGCATAGTACAATCCTGTTTCCCAAGAAGTTGGAAAAAAAATAAAATGTAATAAAAACAGAATGCAATGATGTACAAATCATGTAAACCCTATATTCAATACTAAATATTACAAAGACAACATATCAAATGTTGAAACTGAGACATTTGATTGTTTCTTGAAAAATATATGCCCTCTTTGAATTTGATGCCAGCAACACATTTCAAAAAAGTTGAGACAGACGCAACAAAAGACTGGGAAAGTTGTGTAATGCTAAAAAACTAAACCTAGTGGAAAATCAGACAACTAATTAGGTCAATTGGCAACAGGTCAGTAACATGGTTGGGTATTAAAAGATCATTCCAGAGAAGATGGGTCTGTCAGAAGTGAGGATGGGGAGGGGTTCACCACTCTGTGAAGGACTACGCAGGTAAATTGTATAAAAATTTCTCAATGTAAAATTGCAAATTTCCAAAAATGTTGGGACGCTGAGTAAAATGCTAATAAAAACAGTCAAATGCAATGATTTGCAAATAATTTATCCCTACATTAAATTGAAAATAGTACAAAGACAACACATCAAATGTTGAACCCGAGGAATTTTATTGTTTTTTGGAAAAATACATGCCCATTATGAATATGATGCCAGCAACACGTTTCAAAAATGTGGGACAGCGGCATGTCTACCACTGTGTTTGCATTCCCATTCTTTCTTGATATAGGATTGCAGCTGCTCCGCAGTTCAGGGTCTCCTTTGTCATATTTCTGGTATCATAATACGCCAAATGTTTTCAATAGGGGACAGGTCTGGACTGCAGGCAGGCCAGTTTAGCACCCAGACTCTTTTACTACAAAGCCATGCTATTGTGATACGTGCAGAATGTGGTTTGGCATTGTCTTGCTGAAATAAGCAAGGTCTTCCCTAAAAAAGACATCGTCTGGATGGCATCTAGATGTTGTTCATCATTAATGGTGCCTTCACAGACGTGTAATCACCCATGCCATGTGTACTAATGCACCCCCATACCATCATGGATGCTTTTGAATTGTGCGCTAATTACAAGCTGGATGGTCCCTCTCCTATTTAGTCCTTAGGACACGGCATCCATGATTCCAAAAAATAATTTCATATTTTGATTTGTCAGACCACAGGACAGTTTTCCACACCTCAGTCCATCTTACAGTTTTTTTCAGATGCAGTGTTTCAAAACTCCTAGTACAAGACTCCAGATCATACTTGTAAATCTTTAAATCTTGCATTTCCATAATTTCTAACCCATAACCAAAAGTGTGATCGGTGAAGACATGTTCTACAATCATTGATGCAAGAAAGTAACTTTTACTGCAAAATTTTTTTGTCTAACCAATTGTAACAAATACTATCAGAAAGAAGTAAAAGAAATGTTAGCACCAACTACACTAATTTGCATCATTTCTGTCTTCACCATTTGGCCATGATATCTTGTCCATGTCACAATGAATATCTTCATTTTGCCATGCACTGTGGGAAAAATATTTTGGCACTGCAAACCCAAACGTGACACTGGTCACCAGTAATGTCATGACATGGCTTATCCATGAGCTGGATCAGGGTGACATGCTCATGGGGATGGCGGTCATACACCTTCCACCTCCATAATGAAAAGGAGATACAGTAATGGGGCCAGGTCTAGGGTCAGGAATCAGGGATTGGCCCATAACCATTCCTGAATCACCTCTGAATGGTGGAAACTAATATTTTCACACACAATTTCATTGAGAAACTCAATGAGGTATGCAGCCACAGCATTGTAGACCCAATAAGTGGCTTATCTCCTATCGCCCCATCTTCAGATATGGCCACACAGGAATATGTTTCCCCCACATCGTCCAGGCATATGGACAGTTGCTCATTGGCCAATGATATTGCACCCACACTGCTGAGTTTTGGCCCGGTAGAAGCCTGCTTTATCAACAAAGATGTGCTTGTGATGGTTCACAGCAATTCAGTTTGTAGTTTTGACCCTGTCCAGAAGCTCTCTGATTTATTCCGCTGCCTTGTTGTCCATCCTGCTCCATGTTCACATGGTTTATATGGTTATTTGCTTACCAGTTGTGGTACTACTGTTGATGGCAATTATGTCATGTTTCATGACAGTATTGTATAGTACATAAGCAATGCAGTGGTCTTGTGGCTCACACTACTAACACCAAGGTTGTGGGTTTGAATCTCACTGAGCTCATATACAAATTGAAACTAAAGCAAACAAGGGCAACTAAAATAGGGTCTATTTAATAGAAAAAATAGGGTCCCCAATTTTTATTTACATTTTACACAGCATCCCAAATCATCCCATAGCTTCTAGTTACTGACTGGGGATAGCTTCTAGTTACTGACTGGGGATAGCTTCTAGTTACTGACTGGGGATAGCTTCTAGTTACTGACTGGGGATAGCTTCTAGTTACTGACTGGGGATAGCTTCTAGTTACTGACTGGGGCAGCGATGTCTGCATCACGGCTTTACGCTTGACACCGACACTACTACTTGTCAATGATCACATTCGACAACTTTCCTAATACTTGCTCACGTTTCATCTTGAGGTAACAGAAGCAGTTATATGTATTACCACAACTGTCGCTTGACATACAATCATGAAAAAGGACCCCCCCCCTCTTTTTTGTATATTTTAATATGTAATATTCATTAGAATTCATTTGACAGATAAAGGTAACCTAATTTAACATATGTTACAGAAAATATTATTGAAGAACAAAATGTCTCGAATACATAGATGGACTAATACATTAGTAGATTTACATACAGCTATCCTTCAGTCATCCAAAGTAACTTGCGAAAAATGTTGATATTCAACCATGTTATTCTATTCTATATATTTTCATTTTTTTTTTTTTTTTACAAATTATGACTTTTGACAAATCAGATCAGCTCATTTTCCAATCATTAGGCAACGTATTGTTGGACTTCCTTTGTAAACTAAGGTTGGTGGTTTGGGGACTTTTCTATTGGTTTATTAATCAATGCATTGTCTCTCATTTAGGCAAGGTGAGATTCATTGACTATGAGTATGCTGACTATAACTACCAAGCCTTCGACATAGGGAATCACTTCAATGAGTTTGCAGGTAAGTTCCTTTGTTGATTTTTACGGTTGTTACTAAAGTGTGTCTAATGGAATGAAAATGATGTAGAACTCTACGCTGGACTTAAAGCACATCACATTAAATGGCCATTCCACATTCAAATCTTTTTGCAGACGTTCAGATTCACATGGTAATGAGTAGATCAAGCTGTATGCGTCCTCCCCAATTTTAATGAAAGATTTAAACTATGTGTTCGACAAGTTCTCATTTGTTTGTGTGTTTGAGCTATCTCCAAGGTGTGAATGACATAGACTACAGCCTGTATCCCAGTCCTGAACTCCAGAAGGACTGGCTGAGAGCTTACCTGAAGAGCTATAAGCACCGTGTGAAACTGGAGGCCATAGTTACAGAAAAAGAGGTTCAGGATCTCTATGTTCAAGTCTGCAAGTTCTCACTGGTGAGAGTCTCTGGCACAGCATCCGTTACCCTACGGAAAAAACAACAAAATGACATTTGAGTGTATAATTATCAGCTGACACCTATTGCCCTACAAAGGGCAAACTAGTTTCCTACATTAGCTGACATCCAAACCAACAACAGGTATAACAGGGTTACTACACTACATTCAACATGTTCAATTAGAAATAGATTACTGTAGATGGCTAGCTAATAGCTATACAGTACCTATAATGAAAACAATGACCCCAATCACTCCATGGCTGGTTTGTTTCTTTAGAAAACAATATCAGTTGAATAGCTAACCACTACGCTATGTGAACAATGCTATGTAAATTAAAATCAAGAGCAATATGTTCGTTGTCGGTGCAGTTCAGTCAGTCAATCAATCACTCACTCAGTAAGAGACATTCGCTCTTCATGGCCGGCTCCGCTCACGCCGTCCGGCAAAAATGACTATGTGCAGTAAATGCAAGTGTGGTTATCCAAATTTTTTGTGGATTTTAAGTTTGTCTTTATCCATTTGACTTTGAGGGTCACAGGACAAACAAGTGGTTGTTGTTAGCGTGCAAACAACAAAGACTTGTAAATATAATACATCAGTGCAATAATAGCAACTTATACAATGCACAGAATTTGGCTGCATACCACTTTTTTTCAAACCGAGTACAAGTACGAGTACTTACAGTTGTGCTCAAAAGTTTGCATACCCTTGGAGAATTGGTAAAATATGCACCATTTGTTAAGAAAACATGAGTGAACAGGCAAAACACGTGTCTTTTATTACTTATGGGATTCACTTTCAACTGTAGGTCATAACAGAATGGTACAATAATAAAACAAAACATGGCAACAAAGAAAAAAAAAAAGTCTGCATACCCTTAGTCCTTAATACTGTGTATTGCCCCCTTTAGCATCAATGACAGCGTGCAGTCTTTTGTAATAGTTGTCTATGAGGCACTGAATTCTTCCAAGTGGTATAGCTGCCCATTCGTCTTGGCAAAATGCATCCAGGTCATGCAAAGTCTTTGGCCGTTTTGCATGAACCGCACATTTGAGATCTCCCCAGAGTGGCTTGATGATATTAAGGTCAGGAGACTGTGATGGCCACTCCAGAACCTTCACCTTTTTTCTGCTGTAACCAACTTGGCCTTGTGCTTAGGGTCATTATTTGGCTGGAATGTCCAAGAGCATCCCATGCACAGCTTTCGTGCAGAAGAATGCAAATTGTCTGCCAGTATTTTCTGATAACATGCTGCATTCATCTTGCCATCAATTTTCACAAGATTCCCCATGCCTTTAGAGCTCACACACCCCCAAAGCATCAGTGAGCCGCCACCACGCCTCACAGTGGGGGTGGTATTCTGTTCACTATAGGCCTTGTTCACCCCTCTCCAAACATAGAGCTTATGGTTGTGACCATAAAGCTCTATTTCCGTCTCGTCACTCCAAATTACAGTGTGCCAGAAGCTGTGAGGCGTGTCAAGGTGTTGTCGGGCATATTGTAACCGGGCTTTTTTGTGGCATTGAAGCAGTAAAGGCTTCTTTCTGGCAACTCGACCATGCAGCAAATTTTTGGTTCAAGTATCGTCATATTGTGCTCCTTGAAACAACCACACCGTCTTTTTCAGGAGCAGCCTGTATTTCTCCAGAGGTTACCTATGGGTTTATCTTTGTATCCCAAACAATTCTTCCGGCAGTTTTGGCTGAAATCTTACTTGGTCTACCTGACCTTGGCTTGGTATCAAGAGATCCCCGAATTTTCCACTTCTTAATAAGTGATTGAACAGTACTGACTGGCATTTGCAAGGCTTTGGATATCTTTCTATATCCTTTTCCATCTTTATAAACTTCATTACCTTGTTACGCAGGACTTTTGACAGTTCATTTCTGCTCCCCATGGCTCAGTATCTAGTCTGCTCAGTACAGCCACGTGAGAGCTAACAAACAAATTGACTATTTATACACAGACACTAATTGCAATTTCAAAAGCCACAGATGTGGGAAATTCACCTTTAATTGCCATTTTTACCTGTGTGTGTCACCTTGTGTGTCTGTAACAAGGCCAAACATTCAAGGGTATGTAAACTTTTGATCAGGGCCATTTGGGTGATTTCTGTTATCATTATGATTTAAAAAGGAACCAAAGAACTATGTGATAATAAATGGCTTCATATGATCACTATATTTAAATAAAAATTTATAAGCACAACTGTATACCTGGGAGATTTCTGGCTCCCAGGAGTCTTTTATACAGGTATCAAGCTGAGATTAGGAGCACACTCTTAAAGGGAGTGCTCCTAATCTCAGCTTGTTACCTGTATAAAAGACACCTGTCCTGAAGCAATCAATCAATCAGACTCCAAACTGTCCACCATGGCCAAGACCAAAGAGCTGTCCAAGGATGTCAGGGACAAGATTGTAGACCTACACAAGGCTGGAATGGGCTACAAGACCATCGCCAAGCAGCTTGGTGAGAAGGTGACAACAGTTGGTGCGATTATTCACAAATGGAAGAAACACAAAAGAACTGTCAATCTCCCTCGGTCTGGGGCTCCATGCAAGATCTGACCTCGTGGAGTTGCAATGATCATGAGAACGATGAGGAATCAGCCCAGAACTACACGGGAGGACCTTGTCAATGATCTCAAGGCAGCTGGGACCATAGTCACCAAGAAAACAATTAGTAACACATTACGCCGTGAAGGACTGAAATCCTGCAGCGCCCGCAATGTCCCCCTGCTCAAGCAAACACATGTACAGGCCCGTCTGAAGTTTGCCAATTAACATCTGAATGATTCTGAGGATAACTGGGTAAGTGTTGTGGTCAGATTAGACCAAAATCGAGCTCTTTGGGATCAACTCAACTCGTCGTATTTGGAGGAGGAAGAATGCTGCCTATGACCCCAAGAACAACATCCCCACCGTCAAACATGGAGGTGGAAACATTATGCTTTGGGGGTGTTTTTCTGCTAAGGGGACAGGACAACTTCACCGCAGCAAAGGGACGATGGATTGGGACATCTACCGTCAAATCTTGGGTGAGAACCTCCTTCCCTCAGCCAGGGCATTGAAAATGGGTCGTGGATGAGTATTCCAGCATGACAATGACCCAAAACACACGGCCAAGGCAACAAAGGAGTGGCTCAAGAAGAAGCACATTAAGGTCCTGGAGTGGCCTAGCCAGTCTCCAGACCTTAATCCCATAGAAAATCTGTGGAGGGAGCT
>JACXGI010002026.1:64307-75109 GCA_016801175.1 Esox masquinongy | reverse complement strand
TGTATCCAGGAGAGAAGTTGGATTTTCCAATGCTCATGGACTAAAAATGCATCTTCTTTGTCTGGCTCTACAGTTTGACTGTTCAGACACTCAGGTAAAATGTAAGGCATCATCACGACTTGATTATTGTGACGTCCCATTTGACTGGCCAGCAGTGCAGCAGTGGGTTGGGGGCAATGGGCAAGGCCCGACAGTCTGCTAAGCATGCCTTTCCTGAATTGACAAGAAGCCCAGAATTTAAAGGGGTCAAATACTAATTAGAGAGGCCAAGGGGTTAGGGGTGGTAGAGGCTCAGGAGTGGTGGCGGTAGAAGGTGACCCACCTGAGTTGAGGTCTCGTCCAGGGTTGAAGGCTCTGCTGTTGACTGTAGGGGACAGTCTGTCACAGCAGATGGTCTTGGAAACGTTGGTGTTGAAGTTCCCATCAAACCTAACCGGGGAGAAAACACCTTATATTTACAACAGCACCAGTGTTGGTGTTGAAGTTCCCATCAAACCTAACCGGGGAGAAAACACCTTACATTTACAACAGCACCAGTGTTGGTGTTGAAGTTCCCATCAAACCTAACCGGGGAGAAAACACCTTACATTTACAACAGCACCAGTGCAAGAACATTTGATTAATTGACCATAAACTAAATCTCTCAGAAACATAGAAGTCAGGAGAAGATAAAGTGAGATAAGAAGAGGTCAGCAAGCCGAGAGTAAACCGATGTAACTAAACTAACCATCTCTGGCTGGATGAACATGGTGTGAGTATATAGTACTCCTTAAGAAAGCAAAGTGAGCAACAAGTAGAGACTGTAAATACTGAGGTGAGGATCTTTTGTTCAGTCTTCACTTCTACAAAAGCATGTTTTTTTACCTTAGGAATTAGGTTTATGGGGTTAGCGGTATCACACGGGGCTAGCGGTATCACACGGGGCTAGCGGTATCACACGGGGCTAGCGGTATCACACGGGGCTAGCGGTATCACACGGGGCTAGCGGTATCACACGGGGCTAGCGGTATCACACAGTGATGGTAGCCCCCTGGTCACTCAGTCATAGCATTTAGTCTTATCCATCCCAGTATCGTCTCAGCTCCTGTAATGAAAAGACGGTGTAAGGAGGGGAGGAGGGGGGAGTCTCAGGGGAGCAGCCTGTTCTACACTGCGCCAAGGCCGGGTCGCTTTGATCTCACACTCCCCTCTCAGCTCCACTACCCCCTTACCACTTTCACTGAATACCCTCCTCCTGCTGGCTCACATTATTCACCAGGCAACACCAAAGACCAGCAGCAACCTGTAATCTGGCACATACGCACGCCTGCACACGCATGTCTAGCCAGGTACGCCTGCAGACGCACACGCTGACAGATAATATACTTCCTCTCCCCAGCCTCCCCATCCTCCCTCTCCCCAGCCTCCCCATCCTCCCTCTCCCCAGCCTCCCTCTCCCCAGCCGGAGCTTGAGAGAGTATTTGATTGACAGCTGCCTTGATGTACCAGCTGCTTTGAACTTCAGACATTTAATTCTCAATGGGCTACATTCATTATTATTCTCCTTCAACACACTTTAAACGGGGGGGGGGGCTAAGCAAATGTGCCGGATAAAAAATAAATTTGCAAGCGCTTTGAATTCAACATCAAAACCAGGGGAACCAGAGAGCAACGAAGGGAGGGAGAAGAGGGAAATGGAAAGAGAAAGGATAAGAAAGGAGATGAGAGATTGAGGTAGAGGAAGGAGAGGGGAGTAGGGAGAGAGATTTGTCATATTACAATAGAAATTATTATTGCTAATATTATTAGTTAAACGTGGAACTGTATTTCATTATTGTATTTTATGTCAATAAAGCAATCTGAAACTGAGATGACGCAAGATCCTAAAAAAACATCCAGAGTTTTACAAGGAGTGTGAGACATTCTGAAAAGTAATACATATGAAACAAAGCCTGAAGCATCCTTAAGTGAGCATATTTGATAATGAAGCATTTTGTTTTGCCAGAGGCACATAGATCTGCATATAACCCTCTCTTCTTGTTTTAGCTAGCTCATGACCAAGCCCCTGCTTGAATACATTTCAATAATGTAAGGGTTGCCATGATTTATTTCAATAACCCACAGGGAGTTCTCCATCGGGGACATAACAGGGAGATACAGGAATATCGCAGAGAGTATTGGTCTCTCTTACCCCAATGCAACATTTAAAATGGGTGGTGCTGTTAAGAGTTTAGAATGACGCATGATGAATAGAACTAGAGAGTAAACTGCCTGTGTTTTCTAAGAAGCGTATCATTTGAGGGTAAAGAATACAGACAATTTTTTTACATTTCTGCATGTTACCCTCCCCACCCTTTCTCTGAAGCCGGTCAAACTCCGGGCTCCCCTCTTTTAATCTCCCAGTGCACGTAGCATTGCGTTTCATTAGCGCAGTTGCCATGAGAGGCAGAGAGGGGGGCTCAAAGTGCATTTGGAGAGTGGATGAGGGCAACGAGGAGGGAGTGAGAGATCTCCTGATATGGAGAGAATCATTTGGTAAGAGAGACAGGGACCTATCAGACCCGGGTTTAAAGCCTTTAAGGTCAGTTAAGCGCCTCTCCGCTTTTCTCACCCCTCTCTCCCTCTACCTCGTGCTCAAACAGGGGCTTAATTAGCTCACTGGGCAAACAGGAAAAAAACAGCTGACTGCATATCCCTGATCCTAGCTCACAGGATTTTTACAAACCAATATACATTTTTAGAAAATGTTTCGAGTGTACCAATACATTCATTTAAACTTTAGAAAAGTTTGCTATTTTTTACGAGAGCCATGACTATTGCAGTATGACAACCAGTGTATCGTGTACGCTACTTATTTACAATAAGAACATAGCATAAGTCGGCATTCTTGCGGTTGTGCAAAAAAACATTTTTTTTCAAGAAGTATGAACAAGTATAAAGATATGATGAATGCCTTCTACTCTGGCCTTGGTACATGCCAATGTAAATTGACATTTTGTGTAAATAATAAATAAGGCCCATTTCCCTCTGGTTTACTCTCTCTAGTAGTTAGACCTAGCTCCAGTTCTATCCCACAGAGACCAGTGGAGGATGAACCAACACTCAGCCAGTGGAGATGGACTCAATAGTCGTCACCAATGGGAAATACACGGAATACAACTCAATTCAGATAGAATAGCTGTTCCCTTCTCAAGCCATTTTCTCAGTGACTTTAATGTCATAACAATAGAGTAGTGTGTCATTTTGCTGAAACACCAGGCAACCAGACAACAGCATCAAAACTGGTTGGGCAAAACAGGTTTCCCTCCTGTTTCCATCTTGTAAAAAACAACCTGGAAGGAATACCCATTATAAACAATACAACAGTATAAAAAACCCCTATCGTCATGTAAACACACAGCAAGTCGGCTAATGGCCTGTTCTTATCTCCAACTGCCTGACTGGCTGAGGTTTGTTCTTTTCTGAGGCAACCAGAGCCAGGCAGTGTTGCCAACTCATTTTAAGAATCACTACAGGCTTGTTGATTTGTTGCTAGAATTTGCTAACCACCGAGATACATATAGGCCCAGGCTATTACGTTCAATTGGATCCTGTAGCTAGAGACGTCTGTGTGGATGGGGCGCGCGTGCCTCATCTGACTGGTGCTAGGCGCGGAACTGTCCTAAGTGACAGTTATGACAGTTCTAGTTTAGACTGGGGCTGGAGAAAAGTCACGGTCCTAAATGAATCACCACATGAAAAATTATCAGACACGGGCCAATGGAACTTTATCTATCTATACCGAAAACGAAGTCACATTCAAGTGGTAAATGATTTATATATAGCTTAAGATCAGTCACTGAAACCGATCTAGCGATCTTCTTCAGAACAGAAAACCCGTGAAATGTCTGGGGGTCCCGGAGGAAAGGTTTGAGAACTACAGGATTAAAGCGTTCCAGTGCGGTGGCCTCTTGGCCTCTGGTGAGCTGACACCACGGCCGCCGCTGAATGACGGCTGAGTGACACGGAATAGCATGTGAACCACCTGACACCCTCGGCTACGACCTGCCGTCTGACCCGGGAGCAGCTGACAAAGTCCCCCGAAGGGCACCTGGACCCGGGGGCGCGTGGGTCTCACCCAAGCCGCTCTGGACGGTCCAGCACAGCGCCGAGTTAGTCCAGCTGGGGCACTGCACTGGCACAGATCAGATGTCGGGATATTTTTTAACTTTCCCTGACGGGGACTGGGAGACGGCGGAGAGCGGAAAACTTTGCCTGCACTTCAAGTGGTGGAGCTCCGAAATGAACTTGGTCAGAGTGGGACACGTCAGCTTCCTCCCAGCGGGGCCCTTTGAAGTGGGTGGGGGGGGGGGCAGTTCTATCAGACTGACACGACACTCAGAAGTGAGACAATCTTGCTAGATCCCCCGCGCCTCCCTCACTGCACACACCCCTCCCAAAATCTAATTCAATCTTTTTCATAATCTACACTTCCAGAATAATGATAAGGTGCGTGTGAGAGAAAAGACTGGACAGTACTAAATGGTGATTAAATTCTCCAGGTACTATACTGGACTGAAGCCCGGCACACTGGAACTCCAGATAAGTCAGTGGTAAGATTTCAGAGAGACAGAACACGAACAAACGCGCACGTGCACACGCACACAGAGAAAGAGATAGAGATGGAGGGAAAGAAAAGCAGAAGAAGAGAGGGAGGGAGAAAGAAGCAGGAAAGGATAGGAAGCACGAGGGAGACAGAGTGAGAGATGGAGACAGCTGGTGCTGTAGAGATTAGGGTTGAAAGAAGTGTTCTCTCTCCACCTCTCCAGGTCTCATTTGAGGTGTGTTTACTCCAGCTGCTCCCCACCACCACTGCTGGTCATTCGTGTGTGAATTTACAGATTTTGCAGACTTGGAGATAAACCTAACAGTTTCTACAAAGGACATGAACACATTTAAACACTTGAAGGAAACAGTAAGGTGTTTGTGTAGATGTTTGGCTAACTAGGCGAGGACCAAAAACTCCTGCAAAACCAGGACAGTTGTCAGGCCATTTTGTCAGTCCCTTTCAGGAAAAAGGTTATTTTGTCAAGGGGTTTGATTTGGGGGAAAAACTTTAATGGGCTAAAGGTTAGAATTTGGGATAGGTCTACCCTAAAGAGTTCAAAGGTTAGGGTTAGCTTAAGCGGTTATGGAAAATAGGATTTTGAAAGAATAATGTTTTGGGGTTCACACAAGTAGCAAAATGTGTAAGAGTGTGTGTGTGTGTGTGTGTGTGTGTGTGTGTGTGTGTGTGTGTGTGTGTGTGTGTGTGTGTGAGAGAGAGTGTAATACTCACTCCATCATGGAAGGGGGGATGGTGCAGCAGTCCTGGATGGCTGTGAGTGGGGAGGTCAGGTGGGCTGTGTAGGACGCCTCAACTACCTGCTTGTTCCTGTTGACCACGTCCAAGTAACGGTTAAACTTCTCCCGGATCTTCTTAGCCAGCTACAACCAAGCGAAAGAACAGTTATGTACCGATCGGATACGGCCATCCTCTTCGTGGTGGAATTACTTACGGGGAAAAACTATGACACACACAGTGAGCAGAAAACTAGAACTAAAGTATCTTAAATCTGGCTGTGCCCAGTCCTCTCCTCTCCTCAGGTCCTCTCCTCTCCCCGGGCTCCTGGTTTAGAGTCCATACTGTTGGATTCCAACTAGATTTATTACAAATTTAACAGAACCCCTATGAGAACTAGCCTATACAGTCACTAAATAAACCACAAATCTTTTCAGCTCTTAAAAGGATCGTGAGGATATATGGTATGGACATGGCATAATAAACTGTGAAAGATTGACAGGAAGGTGTGTTGCACTCTAGATGAAGGACAGCCCTTATCTAAACAATGTTGTGTTTCAGTGCATATAAAATGTATCTGCATATCTGCAGGGAGTTCAGAGTGAGTACGACTGAGGACAGAACAAGCTGTGTCTTTAATCTCCACAGACCATGAATAAATCTCACTCTCCTCAACGACGGTTGGCTGCGGTTTCTTTTATTGATTAAGTCCGGCTAAATTCAACACTGTTAACCCTAACAGGCACTCTACAAGCAGTCCTTCACCCTTTACAGGCATTAGCCTGTTGAGCAGAGAAGACACTAGTTAGTACAGACTAGCCTCACGGTTAAAGGTATTCTGTAGGTGTCAGCGTCACGTGTCACAGATCGGAACAACATATTGAAAAACCTGTGAATAATCACAGTACACTGTGTTATTGGAAGAGAAAAATTAATGTATTTTTATGTTCTAATAGAATGATACTAATAAGGTATAGACAGAACTGCTTCAGATTGAATTCTATATTTAACATCTACCAGCTGAAGAAAATGATCACATTATATTCAGGGTAGTATAGTGTTTCAGAACATTAATTGTAGGCTACCATGGAAGTATTAATGCCAGTTACCCGTTAACACACAATGTTTAATTATAATAGTTTTGGTTAATCAATTAATAGCCTTGGTCTCATTATGTGAGAGATAAACTGCACAAACACTTGATAAAGCCATCTTTCCACTTACTAGTTATCTGTCCAATCTCTTGGTTTATTTTGGTTAGGAGCACGTCTGTTTTTTTTTGTCCTGTTTTGTCATGTCAATGTTGAGTGAATGTGTACGCTTGAGCGATATACCAGGCCCACATACTTGAATAGGTGTTGTTTGTTGGCTTATGCCTGTTAGGTTTTGCGCAGGGATGTATTTTTGGGAAGTCAATGGGGAGGCTGCTTCTAAGACTGGTTGGCTCTTAGTTTATACAGAATGCATCCAGTATTTGTAAATTAGTCCGTGTCATCTTGAACACCATTGCAGTGTAAATACAGTCACCTCTACCAGCTGGCCTCTCGATGCATCGTTTTCTTTCCGACTGCTAAAAAGGTCCCCGTTTTACAAAAGATTATATAAAACCTTGCCGGTTGCGTTTCAGAGCAAGTTAAGATGAACACATGAAAGGTGCAAGTTGTATAAAAACACGATAAATAAAAATAAAAAAGTACACTGTCTATCCCAGTCCCCCTACGATCTTCACAAGACAACACAATGCTAACAAAACAATGCTTTAATTTGATTTAACTTGGTCAAAATTGCTTACTTAACATATCTTCACAACTAATGCTAATCGAGATGGGAGTGGAAAAACCTGTTTGGTAAGCCCTTTCTAAAAGACATGAAATGAGTGAAAGGCCTTAAAGTGAGACTTGGACACCTGCATCTTCAAAGATGCCAGCCTTGAAGTCATGAACAGCGCAGGGCATCATAAACATCGCAATCAGCGCTGCTGGCAAAGTGCTGCTTAAATGAATGTGCTGAAGAGCCTCCAAGCTAATTGTCTACCACTGCGCAGCATATAATTTCTGGTCAATGAAACATGAAATCATAGAATTATTTATATTTAAATAAATTCACAGAAAAACTAGTTAATGTACACATTTACCGAATCAGACTCCAATTATTCTGCATTCCCAAGTCTTATCGTTACCATGCGTGGTGCAGACAGACCATGCCTTCAATCCGAGTCTGCAAAGTTTGCGGCATCTGACTCTGCTTTCACTGCACTCCAGAGAAGTGACATTGTCTCCCTACCTAATTTTGCTAGCTAACATGATTGTCTTTTAACTGAATACGCATAAAAAAAAATCTGTGTGGATTCCTTATGGATTACTATGTCAATTTAACACTTGCTTTTTCCGAAAAATAGTATCGGCCATTATCGCTGCAAAAGAATACAGATTGCTTTGAAAACCTCAAATCGGCCCTAATTAATCACTCAATTCATCAACCTCTAATCTCCGTAGCAGACAACGAAACTGTATTTAGTGTAGAGACTCATTTTTTACCTGGCAAAACCAGAGAAACCTAAAAATGTTTTCTGATCACTTCTTGGATATGACTGCCCGCATGTACGTGCCAATCCTTATCATTGTTCAAAAAGATCAAACTAGACTCAACTATTTGTTGTGAAGAACAGACATGCTTTTAAGACCATAACGTCACGTCAATCAGGTCAATTATTTTGTGCACCAATAGTTGAGAATTAACAAAACAAAAGAAACAAAAACTAAAATTACCCATAATATTGATTATTGTAGTTTAATTCGCTTTGGACCTAACATTTCTAGCTTTTGCTTATCTTATTGTGTATCTTATTTTATCAGTTTACAAAAATATTTTTGAATATGTAGGTTCAGTCTTAGTTTTAGTTTACTATTATGACCTTGGTCGGCACACCAAAATATAGACCTTACTACCTACAGTGTCAATCCACAAACTTTTATGCATGCATGATCTGGGTATATGTTCAACAGAAGTTCCAAGTTCACCCATCACTACCATTTCCACCAAGCCATTTGTGCATACAGTTTAATGCATACTGTACACCAGATACATTCAACAAGCAACACAGAACGCTCTGCAAATGACTGCAAGGCGAAGCTGAAACACAAGCACAGCGTTCCACTAGAAATTAATGAACTTCCGGTGTAGTGAAGCACACTGGCGTTGTAGGTATGATCAAAACGATAATGAACAAGGAAAACAGTTTTATTTGAAAGTTATACTGGTTTTTTGGGAGGTGCTCAGGTTGATGTGCCCATGGAATGTCTTTTAAGATGTGCATGTCTCCGGCTCAGGGCTCCAGGTGTGCCAATTTCAAGCTCAGGGACTATGCATCCTGATGGCAGCAGAAACCATCAGTCTCCTCGTGGATCAAATGTTTTGAGATAGGCCAAGTTGCAAATATTCGAGCTGGGTTGTTTATGTTCCCGCAGTGTTTCTCAAACTTGGCCTTACTCCTCTGGGGACCGCTTGCTTAAGAAAAATATAGTAATATCTTATATTAATATAACTATATAACGTATTGTAGTACATATTAAAACACTTTTTTACAATCTCTGATATCTACTACCCTAACACAGGGAATTATTTTAACAAAGTCATAATGGTCAATCAAGCAATTTCATTTACTATTTTAGGTCACATTTGGGCTATTGGAAAAACGTAATTAAATAAGTCTATTTGGCCATTAGGCTACTCCCATAATAATTAATCAAATCAAACATATTTAATAAAGCCCTTTTCACATAAGCAGTTGTCGCAAAGTGCTTATAAATGTACCCAGCCTAAAACCCCAAAAAGCAAGTAACAACAAGATATTGATTTACAGTGGTTTGGAAAACTCCATAGTAGGGTCAGAATCTAGGATTTATAAACACCACAAAATAAACACACAATTGTTTTAAAGATTGTAAATCAAACTGAAATCTGAAGAATTTCAGTATATGGTTTGCAGCTACTGAAATGCATCAAGAGTATTGGGAAATGTACGAAGATTTTAAAGAAGAGCATCACAGTGTAAAACAGGAGACATGCTTTGCTTTCAATTGCAACTTTGCCACATTCTCTGTTGATGGGTCCTATGAAGCTTGTGAGCATCAGAAAAAAGATGGCATGACTGTATCCCTGAGAGTCATTCTTTTAAGGGGTCGTAATAGTTGATAGCTTAAACCATTCAAAAGCTACAGTCAAATTTGTAGAAGTGAAATGGAAACCTCTATGAAGCAACTGTTAAATACTGGATATTGCGGTGGATATTGCGGTGGATATTGTGGTAATTACACACCGAACTCTGGTTCTATGAAGTGCAGTAAAATGCAATCAACAGGACTTTTCAAGAGGAATACTTCACGGACTGGCATGGTTTCCTCCACGGACCAGTGTTGGTCGGCAGACCGGGGTTTGAGAAACGCTGCCTTAGTGTCGGTTTGCATTTACCAAGCATCGGCGATGGGAAGACATTTAACGGGAAGACATTTAAAGAAATGACACCCGTTGTGGGAACGTCTGGTACAGGACCAGTACGAATGTATGGACATCTGGACAGCGACCAACTAAAACGTATAACACGTTATTCAAGATGGACTCAAGGATTTATGGGTACTCTCACATTCTATATCTGTACGTTTTAGCAAGGTTGGTATAACATCTGATGTCCTAGTACATGCTGGTTGAAATAACAGAGGAAAGAACGGTGAACCACATCAAAGGCCCCGGCACCTCAAAACCAGACTCAGTGTGAAAGCTGTCAACATGAAGAAACAGAGATGGATGGTGGAGAGGCTGGTGAGGAATAAACCTGCGTTGCTCAGTCAAAGGCATGGAAACCAAGAAGGAAAATGGCGTTCCTAAACAAAGGGCGGATAATTGAATCCTGCTGGCTAGTATTATGCCTACAGGGTCTATCAGACGCCTGTCTGTTCTGTGTTAGTATGCTTGCTAATGCTAGGCATGTATTACAGCTCTCTGGGGGGAGTTATGGCTGAGTGCACGCATCTCTGAGCCTCATTCAAAATGGGTTCCCCCCACAGGACATTAAAAGCCAGTGCACCAACAGCCCCTTACAACAGGTTCCTGTTTCTACTCTGTAGCCAAGGAGAAAACCCACAGGGAACCTAGTTAAAACCTACAGGTTGGTTGGTTGGTGGCAACCCCCCCCGCCCACCGCATTCAAACGCACAGTCTATACAGAGACAGACTAGAAAAAATGATGACAACTCCCACAAACTCACAACATAATAGTAGACTGTATACAGTAACAGCCATATACAGACTAGAAATCACACCAAGTCACTACATTCACTCGCTGCCAGAAAGGGGAAAAAAAACTGGAGAGAACTACAGCCAATCGGCCTCCTCGTCTGTCCACATCAAATGAGGCACGCCTGCCAACACAGCCTTAACCCAGCTCGGGAACGGGGAAATGTGATGCGACCCATCGACCGAACAACACCTAATCAGCCAGCCGCTA